>APFE030366608.1:0-13692 GCA_000404065.3 Pinus taeda
ATTATTATTATTATATATTTTTGGTGTATCAGCTGCCAACAAAAGTTGGTTTTCAGTTGCTGCGCTTATTAGATTTCAAGAATTTAATAGCACATGAGAATTTTCCCTTGTTTCCATAACTTGGAGATCAGATCCTATGACAATGTTGACAAATGAATCCTTTGATGTAGGTTTATGATATAACCGAAGAAGATGTTCATTGGCAAACAATGGCACCTTGGCATTGTTTATGGTAACTAATCTCGCAGTCCCATTGTCAAAGATTGTATCTACCTTTTAAGGATTGTTACACAAAAATATCGTCACCTTGATTATTTGCAGTCAGTATGGGTCTATCATCACTTGTACTATCCTCCTAAGCAAGTCTCAGACCTCAGCTCTTCAAAATAAGCTTTGGAAATGAGAGAAAGACATCAAAAAACAATGTAACTCTAGTTCTCCACTTTCTCTCACTTTTGCCTGCGGGCCCGCACCCTTTGTTCATATTACCTGCGTACTTATACGCTCTGTCTGTAAAGGGGAGGGTGTGTACCCCTGTGAAAGTCAAAAGGCTCAATTTTTATCTTAACAAAATCACTTTGGGTTAATTCTAGATGATTCTAGAAGGAATTTTGACATGGATTGTTCGCTCCAAGGTGGTTCATGCATCCCAAAAGAGAAGGAGCTAATCCCTTGTTAGGAGGAGCTATCTCTTTGAAGGAGGATTCTATCCCTTTGAAGGAGGACCTAGTAACTTCCCTCCATTGCACTATAAATTGAGGCATTGGGCTAGTTGCTGGAGAGGTTAAAAGCTGAACATTTTTTGAGGGTAAATGCTGGTGAAATCAAGACTTCCTAGTTGAGCTTAAGAGGAAAGATCACATACCTTTTTGGCTTCATTGGGGAGTGAGTGAAACTTGTCAAAGTAGAGGAGACTTCTTGTTGGACCCTGGGAGGAGCTTGTACAGCGTCAAGGCAAAGGTTTTAAAGTTCTTCTTCTTTTGAATTAATACAATTAGACTCATTTTTCTCAACAAGTATCTCATGTTATTTATTTCATGGACTCCTTGACTTTCATGTTAAATATGTTTTATGATATTGGCTTTTCAGGTTCTATTTAATTTGTTTGCCTTGTTTATGTTTGCAGGTTCGTGACAAAGAAACTCATTTGGATCAAAGGAGCGAAGGCATCCCCAAACTTGCGTTGGACATAAGGTAGGCCCTAAACACACTTGTTTGCCATTATTTATAAAAGCATATTTAGAGAAAGATAGTGTCTGGTTGGTTTGCTTGTCATTAGGTCTTCTTTAGATTCTAGGAAGGTCTATCTTGTCCGCAAGATTGACTCATTCCACGTGACAAGGACCTAGCCACCTGGTGCAGAGCTTCCCTTTTTAGTCTTTGAATCATGAATCATATAGTAGAGCTCAATTGTCATTCTGAAACATATTTTTTATAAACTTGTCATGCCACTTAGCTCTCTGTTGTGGGGTGATTTTTGTTTGTTGAATGACAGTTAGTCTCTTCTCATCAAGTTCATTTAGTTGATTTAACCGATGTTTCTGAGATGCAGTCAAATCTAGGTTCACTTGCAATGTTGTTCTGAGTGTTTTTACTTTGAATTCAATGGGAAATAATGGGTTTTTACCATACACCAATTCGTTCAGTGAAAATCTAGTGGTATTTCTCCATGTAGTTTTATATTCCCATAGTGCTTCTGGAAGTTTATTAGCCCAATTCCTTTGATGGTTGGCTACAATATTAACCTTATTAGTGCTCTCTACTTGACCATTTTCTTGAGGATGATATGTTGAATTAATTATGTGGTAGATCTTGAATTTCTCAACCAACTTTTGGATCAAATGAGATGTGAATTGCGGTCCTCCATATGTCACTATTTCTCGAGGTACTCCAAAGCGAACAAAAATGTTTCCAAATAAAAATCCTGAAACATATTGTTCAAATGGCCTAGTTAGTGCCTTTGCTTTGACCCATTTTGTGACATAGTTTGTACAGACTATAATGTAGGACTTATACTGAGATGAAGGATTAATTGGTCCGACAAATTCTAAAGCCCACTTCTCAAATGGTTTCAAAACTGCTTGAGGTTGTAATGACATTTCATTTGACCAGAGTGGTTGACCCATTCTCTGACAACTATCACATCCCTCTATAAATTTCTTTGCATCCTGGAATATGGTAGGCCAATAATATCTAGTCGAAAGCACTTTATACCCTATCCTTTTGTCAACAAAGTGTCCTCCACAAGGTTCCTCATGGAAAGCTTTGAGGATATCAAAAATATCATCCTCTCACACAACGCTTGATATGATGATTTGGCTCTGTGTAATAAAGGTATCCCTCTACCCAAGAATATCTTACACTCTACTAAACAATCCTCTTCCTTTCTCTTGAGGACAGATGTTGTGGAAATCTTCCTGTAGCAAGATCGCTATCTATGTCTGCATACCACAGTGAGTGAGTTGAAATACAAAAAAAGATATTCATTTGGAAAGGAATCTTCAATGGGCATGCAATCACTATTAATGGTCAACTTAGAAAAAAATCAGCCACTACATTATCTTTTCCAAGCTTATCTAAGATTGTCATATCAAACTCTTGTAATAGCAGCAACCAACGCGTAACCCTACCATTAGTAACATGTTTATTCATTAAGAAACAAATGGCAGAGTGGTCAGTGGGCACAAATATTTGATAACATATGATGTAGTGCCTAAACTTATTAATAGCATGTACTACTGCAAGAAATTATTTTTCTGTAACTGTGTAATTTAATTTTGCTGGAGCCAGATTCTTTCTAACGTAGTAGATGGCATATGGCTTCTTGTCTTCAAGTTGACCTAGCACAACTCCTATAGCAATAGCAGATGCATCAGTTGCTATATGGAATGGAAGATCCCAGTTTGGTCCTCGCAAAACAAGAGTTGTTGATACACACTGCTTTAGTTCTGCAAAGGCATGTTCACATTTCCCTGTCCAGACAAATTCCACATCTTTAGTAAGAAGAGAAAATAATGGGGATGAAATCTTTGAAATTTTTTTTATAAATCCTTTGTAATACCCTACATGTCCCAAAAAACTACGTACCTCTTTTTGTGTTTCGGGAGCTGGAATTTTCACAATTGTTTCTATCTTAGCAAGTTCTACCTTTATTCCTTCATCAAAGATATAATGCCCAAGCACAATTCCTTCATTCATCATCATGTGACATTTTTCAGTGCTTAAAGAAATATTAGTTTTCTCACATCGCTCAAATACTTTTTCGAGATTGGCTAATGCTGATTTAAAATCATCACCATAAGGTGTGAAGTCATCCATGAATACTTCCAAATAGTTATTTAACAAATCTGTAAATATTCCCAATACTGACCTCTAGAAGGTTGTTGGTGCATTACAAAGTCCAAAAGGGAGAAATTTGTATGCAAAAGTCCCCCAAGGGCAAGTAAAGGTGGTTTTATATTGATCCTTTGCATAAATTTGTATCTGATTATAATCACTAAATCCATATAGAAATGAAAAGAATTTATTTCCAGATAAGGTGTTAAGGACTTGAACTATAAATGGAAAAGGGAAATGGTCATTTTGAGTGGCTTTGTTAAGCTCTCTGTAATCAACACAAATCCTCCATTTGTCGTTCTTTTTAGGAACAATGACAAGTGGAGACAGCCATTGGCTGTCAAAGATGGGATAAATGAAGTTAGAATTTAGAATTTTTTGCAAATTCTTCTTTTACTACTTCTTTAAGTGTTGGGTTCATATGTCATTGTGGCTGCCTAACTAGAGTGCAATCTCCCTTCAAGTAGATGTGGTGGGTGCATAGGTTAGGGTGAATATTGTTCATGTCTATGTAATCCCATGCAAATGTCTTTTTATGTTTCTGTAACAGATGTAACAACATCTTGTTCTATTTGGGATTCAGATTAGGATTAATATTTAAACTTTTTCCTGGCTCAATTTCAACTAGGTTTCTTTTGAGATTACGGGCGGTTTTAATATGCTCTAGACTCAAGTCTTCCATGGTATCTTCTACCCCTGAATCATCGATAGAAGCAACAACAATGGAATTACTGATAAAGCCATTGATAATATCATCCTCTGTTTCATTCTTAAAATGTTAGGCTCTGCCAAGAGTGAGGAGTGGCTAGGAATCATCTGATTCAGATTCAAATTCATCCCATAAGGGATTTTCCAAATCCTTGCTTGGTTTTGCAGGAGGGTAAAGGTTGAGGTTCTTTGTGGCTTGTGAATTTGAAATCGTCATGTAGTCTGACCTACAACCTAAGAATTCGTCTGCAGTGGCCAACCAAGGCCATCATAATATCAAAGGAAGCCCCCCCAGGTTTGATTTGGTTTGAAAAATAAGAAATTCTACTGGATACCTCCAAGAATCCACTGTGATCACTATATCTTCTACCATTCCTTTAGGTCTAGCATGTGACCTATTTGTCACTTCTAGTATTGTAGGTGTTTGTCTCAGCCCGTGTAATCCTAAAGTGGTGAAGACCTCCCTAGTCATTAGATTGATTATTGCCCCTAGATCAATTAATGTATTCGAAATAGGTTTTTCATCAATATAAACATTGACTGTGGGATTCCCTGGATCATTATATTTAGTCAAAAGAGGTTGATTAGACATTAGTTTTGACAATTTTCCCATCACATGGATGGTAACAAGGTCTTTGGGCTTCCTTTTAGGTTTCTTAACGCATAGGTCTCTTACTGTTTTCGCATAGATGGGGACATCTTTAATGGCTTGGAGCAAGGGAATCCTTACGTGTAGATTCCTTAACTCCTTAAGAAAATCAGATTGGGGTTGTGGAATCATCCCTGTTTCAGCTAGTCTTTGTGGATACGAGGGATCCTTGGTTACTATAACAGTTGGAATGGATGTCATAGGTGTATCAACATTTTTCGAATCGACGGTTATAGGTGTAACGGTCTCATCGAGATCCACAATATATTTCCTTGGTGATTCATATTCCTCTTTAGTAATAAAAAGGGAGGTATTTGGATTTACTACTCTTCCTGATCAAAGGTGAATCTCATTACATCCAACAGGAGTGATGTAGTAAGTCTGGAAAGAAGTGGGGGCTTCTATATTCTGGGTTGCCTTATTATTTGGGTTAGGGTTAGACTGTATAGGTAGTTGGGATCGTATGGGAGGAGTAGTGGCAGATGACGAGAGAGGTGGCAGTTGCAATTGTTGTTGTATTGATAATGCAGGAGGGACTGGACCTAAAGAGTTTCCCCTCTAATTTTGAGACCAAGAATACGACTGAGATGGAGGATATTGAAAAGGTGGAGAAGGAGACCATTGGTTCCACGGTAAAGGAAATTGAGCTAGAGGAGGAGTGGAATACTGCCATGGAAATTGCTAGGTATTATATACATTATTCAATGGATTAAAAGAAAAATCTTGAGACATACCTGGTGGTCGTGTTGCCAAGGCTTCCTAGACCAAATAAAGTAAGAAGATTGAACCTCCTCGCTCGATTCCTTGAGTGCTTCTTTCAATCTAGGAAGCTATGGACAGTAGCATGTAGAATGCTCTAGGTCACAAATGTTGCACAAGTTGATGTTGTTGACTCTACATTCCTTCAAGTAATGTTTCTATTTACATTTTGGGCATAATACAACCAAAGCTTTGACAGCTTCATCCTGTGATTTTTTGTTAAATTTGACAACTAGAGCCAAACTCCACCTTGGACAGAGCATATGATGGAGGTGATACTTTTGTTGGATTTCTCTTTCTAAGAGGTGTAGGATTGATCTAAAGATCATCTCATTCTAAATTGTATAAATGGAATTATGAATTTATATGGATAAATTGTCAAGGTCGGATAGCAATCTAATGTAGGCTCAAAAGCCCAAGAGTCACGTCTCTTCACGCTCAATGTTGCATATAAATAGGAGCATCTACCTCACTTGGACATTCATCATCTCGCACATATCTCTCTCTCTCCTCACCTGATTAGGTTATACAAATTTCAAGCAACCTTCTTCTCCTCCACACGAGAGAAAGTTTGATTTTTATTTCTGTTTTCCAGTATTGACCAAGTTATAGCAAGTTTGACCAGCATTGACTGGGCAAAGTTTTACCTTGTTTGACTGTGATTTTTGTAGGAATATCTTTGTGTGGGAAGGTCGCATTCTTTGGCAGAGAAAGTGAGATTTTATGTGTTGTTTGACCAACATTGAACGCATCAAGTTTGATTGTGTGTTGACCAAGTTTGACCGATTTCTTCAGCACTGTTTTGGGTTGATTTGGATTATTTTTGGAGGCCGAATTGATTGGGTTTGACCGAGCTGATTTGGAGGAATAATTATGTTGATTTGAACAACGTTGAATTTTTGGTTAAGACATCATGTTGACTGTAGTTTGACTGGACAGATTTGACTGTGTTTGGGCAAGTGAATTTTGTATATTGTACTCTCTCTCTCTCTACTGAACTTTTGAAGAATAATAAGAAGACTAGATCAATGGGTTCTCCACATTGGGGTTTTTCCCTGGCAACCACTAAACATTGTGTCCTCTTGTCTTGGTTTGTCTTCTTCTTTTTATTTATGTTATATCTGCATTTACTATCATGTTAATGTGATTGCTAATCTGGAACTTGATATTGAGCTAGTAAGAAAAAATGAAGTAAATTTCTCTTAAGCATAGAACATACTGTTGGGATAGGGTCCCTGGTGTCAAATTTTGAGTATAAATTAATAATTTTTTTGTATAAAGTGTAAAATCTCCACGAAATGTGGAAGCGGAGCGCAAAGCTAGTATGAGTCAAAGGGGCTTTAGTCCCTTAGGTGGGTAGGTGATAGGGGGTTTTTGAGACCCGCCCATGGTCTGCGGACCATGGTATTGTAAGTAGAATGCTATATATAGATGAGTCATAGCGAGTCTAAGGAGGTAACGTTGTTTGAAGAATCATTGTAAAGGCAAGGTGCTAAGGCAGGAAAGCTTTGTTTCATGTACTTAGGCGAAAGGGGAAGCTCCTGCAGCTGAGTGCACAGAGACCTTGGTATGTCTGCAAGCTGAGTGCGCGGGCCCCTATAGTTGAATGCACATGGAAAAGAAGTATGTACTTGAACGAGTATAATTAATAAAGACAATTTTGAGTTGAATTGAATATATCTATGCATTATTTATTCTGCAAGTTTATGTATCTTCGCTTTGTGTAATGATTTACATGAGTTAATGCTTATTTATTGTGTGAAAATAGTAGATTTGTAATATTAATGCATGTTAAGACTAACTAAGGACCTTCACGAAGATCTGGCAGTTGTTTAAGTACATTTACAGTAATGATCTGTTTGGAAGGGTTAAGGGTGTGTGAAGGTAGATCTAAGCCATGAGAACTGCAAGAACCTATCACACAAGCCTTTGGAGCAGAAACTTGGTTATGTCATCCCCCAATACTGCTTCGGGTGAGACTGCAACCTGCATTACGCGGGTTGTTGCCGAAAGGGCCAGCAGTTAGGGTTTTTTTGGTTGGCACAAATAACATTGAACTTGAGTTAGGCCCCCTCAAGCCAACAAATGGTTATTTTGTCGAGACCGAGATCTGTCTGAGGAATGTTTGATGTCAAATAAGTGGTTCCCTACTAAGAAGGAAATCGAAAAGTGGATCGATCGGAAGTTGCACACATTTGCAGCTCAGGAGAACAGAAATCTGTGGTTATCCAAGGAACAGTGGCTAAATATATACCTGTACACAGATGAGATAGAAGCCTTCTTCTTTTTCTTCCCTTGCGAACTGCATGAGTGGCTGTCCATATTAGCGGATAGTCAGGGTATCTGGAGGTTTGACTGCCCTATTGTGTGGACCCCAGAGCTGGTGAAGCGCTTCGAAGCTTTAGAAAATAACATCGTGTGGGTCGTTGATCATTGGATTGACCATATCTTAGGTGGCTTCATCACTGAGCTCGTGATCGATAGGACTATTATCTATAGTGAAGCAGAGTGCAGGTTCTTCAAAGGACCAAGGGGTAAGTACTTAAAATCTCTGAAAACTTGCATTAAGATGTTGTTGTGTGAAAACGGGTTATGTCATTACATTGATGTTTGGGACTACGCAAAGTGGAAAACCCTTCAGAAGAAACGAAGAATCAGGCTCTAAATACAACCCGCTATTAGGATCCTTTGATAGCGACGTAGAAGGGACTATTTTGAATACACCAAGAAGCACGCTACAGTTGGTAAGACAGGGTATCGTGGGAATATCTCACCCATCCACTCCACCTCCACCTCCACCTCTGCCACATACTCCTACACCTCCACCTCCAGCTCCACATCAATCATTCAACATGGCGAACGCGATGAAGATGTCAATCTTCAAAGGGGTGGGAAGCGAAGACCCCACATAGTTATGGTTTGTCGTGGATGTTGTATGGACAGCATAGCAGATTACAGGTGATAATATGAAGAAAGCATAACTGGTCACAGAGCTGCAGGATAGAGCATTGACTTGGTACATCAATTTCTATACGGATAGACCTGGAGCGACAATGGCAGATACTCAGCAAGCATTGAATAGTGAGTTTAAGAAGCCTAAATCCCAGGCGCAATCTGTAACAGATTTTAAGAAAATACAACAAAGGGTGAATGAGTACGAGTGGGACTTCGATCAGAGGCTAAAATGGCTAATCAAGCAGGCTAATATGAAGATCACAGATGATCAACACAAAGATTAGTACATTGCTTCGCTATTGCCTCATTTGAGATTGCCCTTATCACAACAAAAGATAGGAACGCAAGAAGAGGCTATAGAGATCGTGTTGAGGTTGGAAGCCTCACTAGTGCAAGATACAAACGTTGGAGTACAATAGATTTAGTCGCAACTCGCAAGCCTGCATATGGAATTGCAGAGCTTAAAAATAGGGAAGGAAGCTCAATTTAAGGTGCGCGTAGAAGGCTGGTGCATAAAATGTAAAGACAAGGGACATGATAAGGATCAACTTCCCTATTTATCAGAATTACATGATTGGAGGAGGTCATGTTCCTTTGAAGCCTAAGAACATTGCGGGACCAAGCACAGGGGTACCCTTATGGTGCGTTATCTGCCAGATAGCTGGGAAGCATGCAACTAGCCATTGTCACCTCTTGTAAAAGTTTGTACAAACTCCGCAATAGCTATTGTGTACCTTCTGGAAGTCAATTGGACATGATGAGAGAAAGTTCCAAAACTATGAATTAATGATGGTGCAGACCCCTACATATCGAATGTAGGCAGAAAATCAGCCTTAGGATCAGGGCACAAGTGCAGCGTGCGAAGGATTCCAAGGCCATGGAAGAGGATGAGGAGGAGGGGTTGGCAGAGGTCATGGACAATCATTTGTTATAATTGTGGCGAAGTAGGACATTTTGCACATGATTTTCAGAACCCCACGCATCCATCCTGTCAGTATTATAGATAGTTTGATCATGTGATAAAGGATTGCCCAGTATTGGTAGCCAAGATGCAGGAGAAAAAGACGCAACAACCTATGCAAAGCATACAAATGATGAGGGTGGAGCCTTGCGAAAAGGATCATAACATCAATATCGTGACATGAAGTGGTATTGCCACAGGTGAAGATAAAGGGAAGTAGCCAGAAACTGAAGCATGGGTATGCAAGACTATCGAAAAGGAGGTCGGAGTTGATCTCAATAAGGCTAAGGAAAATTTTATGGAGGCCAAGAAGAACTTTGATGAGGCTTCTATGTCAGCAAGTCAGGAGAAACCAACTGAAGACAATGAAGCATAGGACATAGAACCCTCGCTATTAGCTACTTTTATGAAAACATGTATGAAGTTGTTGCGGGATGGGAAGGCGGTGGAAGGACTCCATGAGCTAACTGACAATAATACGAGTAAAATCAAGACTCCTCCCGAACAGCGCGTTATGAGGAAACTGGGTAAACATAAGAAGCAAACAGGGAGCGAGATGAAGTTGACCATGTAGATTGGAGAGTATGAAATGGATCAAGTCATCTCGGATCTCGGATCTGATGTGAACGTACTACCTAAGCAAACATGGGAAAGGATGGGGGGAGCTGCACTATAGTGGTCTCCTATATAGCTACATGTGACAAATCAACAGAAGATCATTCCTATGGGGCACATGTACAAGGTAACAGTAGACATTGAAGGAGTGAGAACTTTGGCTGATTTTGAAGTAATTGAAATAGTGGATGAAAAAAATCCTTACCCTGCACTATTAGTAATAGATTGGGCCTTCGACATGGATGCGGTAATTAATCTGAAAAAGCGAAGGATGACATTTGAGAAAAAGGCACTCGGGGTTATTGTGCCATTTGATCCCATTGAAGGAGCGTGTTACACTGAACCAGTCCACGACTATGAAGAGGACAACAATTTGGATCAAATATACAAGATCATTGCGTGTGATGAAGATTGGATCAATCCCACTGCATATTGGTGAATTACGTGGGATAGAAATAGTTCATGCACATCATATTCAGATGAAGAACTTGAGCACTAGTAGAATAGGTTGCACGAAATCTCTACGCTACGATGTAATATGATGACAAAATCGCTTCGATGCGTATCTATGGAGGTAAGAAATCTTCCTCATTGTGATGGCTTAGGTGATGCTAGTTTATTTTTGGATAAGTTTGAGAGGGAGGTGCTAGAAGAGCATTGGTTCTAGGCACTTGATTTGGCACTACACGCCACACCTACTCATTGGTGGGGTGCGCATAAGGATAACTTTTATGACTGGAAAGAGTACAAGAGAATGATGAAGCTAAGGTTCAGGTATGCGAATACCCGCCTGGAAGAGAAATATTCAGGCAAGAATGATCCGCGCAAGAATTTGGCGCGATGGACTAAAGCTTGGGGGGAGGAACCTCAACCAAAATGGGTACATATTTTTTGTCACACACTAGATACTATTCCGATGAATTGGTGTTGGTACCATTCCATGACCCCTTTTTCCCTCCCAAAACATGACATTTGCCTACCTCTTTTCATCATTTATCTCTCAGATCCCTTGGAAATTGATTAGTTAATAGTCTTATAGTTATTAAATTGCATTGAAATTGATTTAAGGGTTTTATGTTAATGAATTAGGAATTTTTGGCAAAATGACTACAAGAAGTTCCAACATCCTGTAATTGGTTTATTGTTTGACATGTGGCATGACAGCCAGGCCACAGCGAAGGGTAGGGATGAAAAGCGGAATGTCCAAGCATGGACAAGCACCTATCCCGCAGCGGAATCAACCCTCCTACATGCGTGGTCAACGAAGGTCAACTATGGCATGTTGGCGACAAAGGCAGCCACAACACGCAATCCAAATCGATTTAAGTTTTGTTTCCTTTTTAAATCAGTTAGGATAGAAACATTTTCAAAAATCGTGATGTGGTAAAAGCGGCAACAGCCGCTCATGAATGTACATCCATTTTCAAGGGATGTAAAACCATATGTAAATATAGTTCTGAACCGGTTGTATTATTGTTATCATTGTCGTTGTTTCAAAAAACAAAGTTTCGATTTTAATATCAAAGACTTGCATTACAGTCACGATTTCGCTGTGTTGATTTGGTAATCGTTGGATCATAGTTCAGTATACCTGGAACGCGGACGGGCCCTGCGTAACGTGGTATACTTACTGTTGTTTTATTTCATTTACAGTTAGGGTATTTGGCATTGATATACACAGTGATTCAAATCGATTTATGTTTATAATATGCATGTTTGTGAATGCGCTTGAATAGATTATCACTTGGATCGTGAATCATATCCTGTAAGGGATTCGATCCCTTGTTATCTTGTAGAGCATTATCATGAAATTTATGCTTATGATTTCCATATATTTTTATCTTGGATGACTGTTAATGAATGTTGGGTATTCACTGAACAGAGGTTTTATGTATGATGTCTCTGTAAGGGGACTAAAATCTTGAATTGCAGTGATACACAGCGTTTTGGTTTGTTAAATGAATTGAAGCTTGGTTGATAGTGATACATAGTGTGATTTAGTTTGATAATGAATCGAATGATAGCATTGTAATTAGGAATATTAGACTTAGATAACGATCCTTTATGTCTATATACTTTAGGCGCACGCCTCTAAGTCTACGCACCCTAGTCGATAATAAATATAGCCTAGTCTAGCACCCTAGATAGGACACTACATTTTGGCGCCGTTGCCGGGGAAGCGTACTTAAAGGATTTAAAAAAAAAATCAATAAACAAAAATAAACAAAAACATAGTTATAAATCATGTTCATTTATGCCTAGGTTTAGAGACAGTCAGGGTAGATTCATAAAAACCCCCCGCCATTCAAAAACTAACCCATCATCATCAGGAGCAGACTCTTTAAAGAATTCAACACCAGCTAAGGAGAACATCATAACAGCATTAGAGGATAAACAAAAATCAGGACAGAGACTTACTCTCATTGAAAGGCAAACTTTATTTACACATAAATCGCAGAAGAAGGACTTTCCTAGGTCTTCCACACAAGGAGAAAGTAGCACAGTGACCGAACAACATTTCCTTAATATCCTCTTTGAAACAAGTGACTCTGACACAGAGAAACCTATTAAAATGGCTGAGGAAGGAAATGGATCAGTACCACATCAAGGACATAGAGACAAAGAAGAGTCAACTTTTCCTTTTCCTATACATGAACCACAAGAAGATGATGAGATCAAAATGAAGAACATACCCCCATCAGTGCTACCTAACTTCTATGGTATGGCTTCAGAAGATTCGGACTCATTCTTGTTCGAGTTTGACATTGTATGTCGAACATATGGCTATACTGATGATGCCCATAGGCTTAGACTTTTTCCAGTAACATTAAAGGCATCAGCCTTAAGATGGTTCATGAGGCTTGGTGAGCATACTATAACTGATTGGGATGGCATGAGAAGAGTATTTCTAAGTAAATATCAACCCTACTATAGATCCAAAGACTCTAAAGATGACATCTTTAGAATGAGCCAACAAGAGGATGAAACCTTAGAGGAATACTTAGAACGGTTTGTCTACAACTTACAAAAATCTAAACACCGAACTATGCCTCTTGATCTGATCCGCACAATATTATTGAAAGGCATCCGAGAGGAATACATGGATGACCTTAACTTGATGGGTAAAGGTGACATTTCTGTTTTACCCTTTGAAGAAATCGCTGACCTATGCGAAAATTATTCAAGGAATAAAGCTAAAATGGGAAAAAGAACCCTATCATCCAAAGTCACAAAGTCTGCTTCAGCAAGTGTCACAAGGGCTGAGATAGGGAATCTGTTAGAAGAGTTTAAAACAGATTTGTTAAGCACAATAGGGAACCAAATTGACACTCTAAAAGCTAAGAAGAAACAAGAAGCTGAAGATCAGGTAATGGCTATTTTCTGCCCAAAGTGCCGAAAGAAACATGCATTAAAAGATTGTCCTCTAGAAAACATCCAAGTTTGTGCTTTCTGTACTGAACATCATGATATATTTAACTGTCCTAAAGTTAAGGTTTTGCAGAACTGTAATATGGCAGCCAATGCAGAGATGGAAAACATGTATTACATGGGTATGAAGAGACCATGGCAGCCAAGGCCAGCACCTCAAGGTATGTTCCCAAATCAAAATTTGCAATTTCCTATAAATGATCAAATGTATGCACAGAATTCATGGAATGTACCCATGCCATGGCAGCACCAAAACCACCCACAGCAACAATGGAGACCA
>APFE030366610.1:0-12488 GCA_000404065.3 Pinus taeda
AAACAACCTGGCCCTTTTCGAAAATTCAAATTTTTACCAAAGGAGTTGCTTTAACCAGGTGACAATTTTTCTCGGAATCTAGAAGGATTTCTTCCACCGGAAAAGTTCAAATTTTGTCTTTGTTAATCCTGCCGAGTGAGCAAAAAGTCAAACGAACTTTGTCTACCTCTATCTTCCTCATCCGGACTCGGATTAGAGTTTCGTTTGCACCGTTGGAATCAGGGCGATGAGCACTTTGATCTGACATCAAGTTAATTGTATTTATACCACTTTGAATTTTGAGCATTTTCCATGCCACTGGTGACTGGAGATCCATCTAGATCAATCCTCCCGATTGATGAGCTTTTAGACTGCCAAAAGCTTTATCAGTCAATTAGCAAGTGAGGGAATTGTTCCCTTACTCTTTCTTTTTCCAGCCATTTTTCCTTGCTAGGGTGCATCCCATTGAAACCAACTCGAAGGTATTCCACATCTGCTCGTCATGAAGTCCTGGTTCTTCTGTCAAGGATGATGTCTTCAGGTAACTCATCGAGATAATCTGGTGCAAATTCACCAACTATAGGAACTGTTCCCACCTCTTCATTGTCCATAATCAATGGTGGCTTATACAGCTTTAATTTTTCCACATTCACTACGGAGTACATTTGCATATATATATATCGGCAAATCAAGACAGAAGGAATTATTTCCAATCTTCTCCAAGATGGTGAATGGACCATACTAGATTGGTCACAACTTCTTCCCTTCCCCCTTCATCCTATCCTTGTTGATATGGAACCATAATTTGTCGCCCACTTGAAATTGATGGTTGACTCTATGTTTATCATGTCGAGCCTTATATCGGGCTTGACTTTTCTCCAACTGCTCCTGTACTGTTTGGTGAATCAACTGGATCCACTGAATGAATCGTTGCGCTTTTTCCTTGTCATCATGTCCACTAGAGTCATCTTCCCTTCCAAAGACCATATCAAAAGGGTCTTCTGGTAGGTAGCCAAAACATGTCTCAAATGGTGAATGATGCGTAGATGAGTGCATTGCTCGATTATAGCAATGCTGGACACATGGAAGATGCTCATCTAACAAGTTAGGATGTTTCCCACAATAGCCTCACAACAAGTGTACCACGGTGCGTTTGACAACCTCTATCTGTCCGTTAGTCTGTGGATGAAATGTCATGCTTCTTTTCAACTTGGTGTCCATCATCTTCTACAAGTTGGTCCAAAACTCTTCGAGAAAGCGAGAGTCCCGATCTGACACAATCGATGTGGGAAACCCATAATGGACCCAAACATGCTGAAAGAAAAGACAAGCAGTTTCCTCTGCAATGATCCTCTTTTTACAAGGAATTAAAATACACATCTTACCAAAACGGTCAATGACGACATAAAAATAGTCGTGATTTTTCCTAGACAAAGGCAAACCTCCTACAAAATCCATTGACACACTTTCCCATGGACGACTCTGAATAGGGAGTGGTGTGTAGAGCCCGAGCTTTCTATTAGAGGGCTTTGAAATAGAACACATCACACATCCGTTTACATAGCGAGTCACAATGTTCTTTATATGAGGTGAAAAACAAAATCTTTGTACATGACACAAAGTTTTTTCAATACCAAAATGACCAGACACAAGGGAGGCATGGGCCTCTTGGATTACATGTACCGTTTCTCCTGTGGGTATGCACAATTTTCCAAGGTGATACAACAGTTTCCCCTGTAAGTGATAGTTGCCCACCTATGAACCTGTTAGCTTCCTATATCAATAGGTTTCATTTTTCATGATTGACAGTGGAAGGGCTAAATATGTTCATCATTGCAGTCTGCAAAGGTTCCATATTTGTACACAGACCAGGAAAGTGGCCAGTCTAAATGCCACTGCTATATTGTTTTGCAAGCTTATCATATGCACAAGGTACTAAATTGGATGGGTGGCCCAACAATTTAATCTGGACCATGCCCTTTTAAATTACTGTTGTAGAATAGAGAAACAATGTCTGACCAAACAGCTTAAGCTTGGCAGATGAGTAGATACGCAGAGAAATGAAGGAACCCAACTACTTAATCTGGGTCCTTGGAAGAGATAAGGGTACATTTAGATATGAGGACAATCAAAAGAAAAAAGAGGACAATTAGGGTTTTCTAATTCAAGTGCACCCAATTCAAGTGAAGAAAAAATGTTAGGATTATTGAGCTGGGTAGGTAGTGTGAGGTTGCAGAAGTAAAGATGCTATTACCATTTGGCTTATCAAGAAGAACTCATCTCATTCAAGGTATTGGTACCATGGCAGAGGTTTGATGACATAACAATGAAAGCATGACTAATTTCCCTTTTCCCAAAGATCATTTACTAATACTCCCCAAAGACCTTGGGATCTGCCCAATAGTCTTGTTTCACTTCATTCCAGTACCAGTCCCAAGTCAAACTCTCAGTTGACTAAAGGAAAAGAAGCCACATTTCTTGTGTAAAAATCATCATCCTGAATTCTATTCCTCTTCTGTGTCTAAGTTTCATCTCATAAGCTTAGCATTTCCCCCTGCATATTCATCTCACAAAGTCATATTAACAACTAATTTTATTATGTAGCTCCTTAAACATTGCTTCCCTTCCCTAGTTCTACAAAAGCTAATACAATTCCAAAAATCTATTGGGAAATGTTTAGTCCATCTGGGACTAATATTAACCCTCCCCCCTTCTAAACCCTATGGAATTAATTAAGTTTTGGTTGAAATTAATGGCCATAGGGTTACCCGCTTAAAAACCTCATTTTCCCTCCCACACTAATGTATTCATTTTTTATGTTTAATTAAATAAATATAAAATGAGCACGCATTCACATAAACCCGCTGATTAAAGTCCAAAACCCACCCCGCCATTATTTTAATGTTTTATAATTGGCGGACTCCGCAGTTAATCTTCCGCCGCCACGTAACCCCCGCCAGCCGTCCGATGGTCAGCCCTTCAGATCCAAGGGTGGGCAGTCATTTTCACAAACAACCCGGTGGATGTTTAGCATCCAGGGGATTGGCAATTTCACCGCCGTAACCCCGCCATGTGTCGCCTTCCCGGTGTGTTCGGAGGCCCCTCCCCTGATACCACTTATGACAAAAAGCGGTGCGGGGAGGAAACCGGATACCGCTCCCCGCTCATGCGCTTAGCCATACATCATTGGTCCACGTCACCAGCTCGTGTCCACGCCCTACCGTCGTGTCCTGCACCACCTCACCACCCACGTCAGAAGTCCACGTCATCCTACCGTACCTGGGACCCGTCGATGACATCATGTTGATGTCATCATCGAAAAGCGCCAAAAGTGCCAAAAGTCCAAAATTTGCATAAAACAATGCAAACTGACCATTTTTATATCATTTTCATTGATATTTTGGGAGCACTGTGCATGCGGACTACGTCGATTTGCTACCCAAACCTGGAATTTAGTTTTCCAAGCTGCTGCTGCTTTCAAATTCAACTCAATTGCTCACCATTGTAGCAGTTGAACGCCCTCGGCGCCGTGAAAACCAGGTATTTGCCCACAGTCAACCTATTTCACCCTTGTTTTCACCATTTTGTCCATTTTTACCTGCATAAAATTCTGCAAGCTCCTACACTGAGCCAATTATGCACCTAAGTGTTTTCTAAATTTTTTGGTTAACATCCTCTGCCCACAAAGCTCAGTAAACCCGTGTCCGTTTAGAAAATTTACTTGAAAAATTGGTTTTAAGAGCCCGTACTATCGACAGAGGTTCACACAGTTGTTCACTAACCACTCTGACCAAATTTCTCTCTGCAAAAGTCCACCTACTCAGCTCAAAGACATTTCTATTTGCCCTACAGTTGCCCCACAAGTTTGTCAACTAAGGTAAAGTTTGTTGAAACTATGTGATTTCTCCTTTGACACACTTTACAAACAGGAAAAGCCACTGCCAAATACAAATTCAGTTTGAAGTTTGCAATAGTTGTACAAAATCTTGGTTCAAGTATAAGCACAAAAAAGTTTTCGATATGGTCGCTCTAGCAGCTTTAAATGTTTCTCCTATCAATGCACCTAACAAGGAGCTTGAAAAACTACCTTTAGCTGACAGGGATTATCTAATTCAGGATTTGGTTAGAGACAGAAATCACTTGCAGAGCTTCTGCTAGCTCAGAAATAGTTACTTAAACAATAGTGACATGTATGGCATTTGGGAGTCAAATTTGCCCATCTATTTCTTGCCTTCTGTAAACATTTTCCCTGAGATAATTCACCTCTGTGCTGAAAATTATGACCCAAGCCTGAGAGCTGTCAAGTCTCCATCTGGGAGCAGACTCTTTCATATTACTCCTGATTCCATCAATCAGATGCTAAATTTCAAACAGACCCAACTGTTCATCCCTTTTTCCATGAAATACCTGCTGGATGAAGGCCCCAAACTCTTCAACACTGAGATTGCTAGAATTGCCAAGACATTCATGAGAGCAGACCGCCAACCTACAGGGCCACCTCCTTTCCTATATGTCAATTTCAATGAGGTAGGTAAGCTTCTTGTAGACATGATATCCTCCGTGCTGGGTTTCAAAACAAGTGAGCATATTTATGAAACAGTGTTGGTCCTTTTGTCTGCATATAGCCTTGGAAAGCCCCCTATTGTCAAGTACAACTATGCCAAATTCATAGCCAATAAAATGCATGACCAACTGCTGAAGCTGGACAGGGAGGAAGTATTCAAATATTCATCATATATCTATCATTTGTTCATGTACTATCAGTCAGATTACTTCAAATGCCCCATCAAGAAGCTGGATTCACAGGGTGAAAGGAGGTCTGTTATCTTTTGGTCATCAATTTTTCATCAAGTCCAGAACTCTCCATATTCTTACTGTGAGTTCATTGACCAATTTGTTTATCCAGTCTCATGTCTCTTGAAAAGAACTCCTCCTCCTAGGTTGTCATATGACATGCAGAAAATATTGTAGTTGTCTAAGAATTATAAAATAGGAGATTGGTATCTATACCAGAATCACAATGTCATTAGGATTTATGGTTGTGAGCTCTGTCCCTACAGGCTCCCAAGATATGTACCCATGAGATTGTTTGCCTTGGAATACTATAGGCAACTCATTAATTCATATCTTACTCATTTTCATAGTGCCAAGAAGAAAGCCAGCCTGAAATTCAAAGACCATCTAGGCCCCTTTATCATCAACAAGAAAGAAGGTTGGCAAGATGCTGATCAAATACTGGGGCAGCAACTTAAACTAAAAAGGAGTTTCTAGTGGGTCCCTTATGACCCTGATGGCTTTATCAATGCTAGAAGAGTCAAATATAGGCTGTTAGCCTATAACCATTTTCAAATTCCACAAATTGAACAATATGCCAACAAAGATGAGTGGGTGCCAGACACATTAATTGAAGAATTCACTCAAGAAGAGATAATGGAGCAAAATGTCAAAGATTTAGAAAAAAATCTTGACTTGGATTCTTTTCACCAGGTGACATTCAAACTGCCACACCAAGTTGGAGAAGGCACATCCATTGCTGCAGCAGCACAGATTGCCTAGCAAATATCTACAACAACAACAACTACAACAAAGGGAAAAGAAGTGATGGATGCACAACAGGAAACAGAGACAGAACAAACCACCACTTCCAAAGATCATAGTCAAGGGCAAGCCCCTCCACAACAAACTGAAACATCACAAATTCCAGTCCTACAAACTCCTCTTAATGAGGAAAGAGGTAAAAAATGGGATAGAGAGGAGCCCACACCTCCAAGTGGGGCAGCACAACAACTGGAAGCCAAGAGGCAAAGAATTGATCCTCAGGCTAAACAAGAAATCAGTGAAGAAATTGTACAGAGCCAGAACAAAGAGAGAGAGTCTAGCCAACAGACTGCTACCAG
The DNA here is from genome assembly GCA_000404065.3 of Pinus taeda. NCBI lineage: Eukaryota > Viridiplantae > Streptophyta > Pinopsida > Pinales > Pinaceae > Pinus > Pinus taeda. Next base: position 5,877 of record APFE030366610.1, read on the forward strand.
CTCATTCCAGTAGGAACAAGGTATGGAGCATAGTACAGAGGTATCTTCTTCTAGGCAGCAAGGCAAGCAACCATCCGGTATTAAAGGAACTTTAATGGAAATCAAGGCACAGAATGAACTATTGAGAATACAACTTTATGATCAATTCTTGAAAGCAACACCCTCCAAACAACAAAGATTGATGGCAGCTTATGATATCAAGGAGGAAAAGATGATTTTAACTCATTTTAAGCCTAAAGTTCCACAGCCCAAATCATTTGCAGATTACATAAAGACAAACATGGAAGTCCTCTCTAAGGACATACATCCAATGGATCAAATTGAGCTGCATAAGAAAACAGGGGAAATGGTCTATGCCACACTTGCAGACAAGGCCATGCTGGCCCATCAATTAAAAGAATCATTGAAAAATACAAATACTCAATTGGATTTGGAAAGGATGTCTTCCACTGCCAAGGATAACCGAATAAAAACTTTGGAGGACATTATTTTTGATCTAGGACATAATCCTAAGTATCCAAAGGGTATCAAGGCCCTTATAAAGAAGAAATAAGATGATATTTTTGCACTCAGAAAGCAGGCAAAACTGCCTGCAACTATTCACCCTCAAACTGCAGAACTTGTACAGGAAAAGGAGGTTGATGACACCATGGATTTGCTTATAAAGATGAATCAAAGAATACTACAGATGGAGGGAGAATTGGAGAAAGCCTTGCAAGACAAACAGGGAGAGTCAACCTCCCAGCCACCTCAAACATCTACAACTCTTGGCCCTGCTCCTCTTACACAAACAGTAGTAGCCCCTCCTGCCATTCCAACACCCACAATGGCTACATCAACTACAGATGTTACAACAGCAACAATCGCAGCACCAGAATCTAGCATGAGTATGGAGGACCTAATTAAAGCTGTCAAGGAGCTTGAAATTCAGGTGATAGAAGTAAAAGAGGCCAAAAAAAGGTTGGCTAAGCTAGAAGCCAGCTATGGCACATCCAAAATGACAGTGGCCGAGAAGCAAAGGGAAATAAAAGCCCTAGAGACCAGAGTAAAAGCCTTGGAAAAAGAACTGTCTCTAGACAAAACTCTGACTGAGATTAAAAAGATTTTGTGGGCCAAAATTGGCCAATCAATCAATGACCAATGGCAATCAATTTAGGCTATACATGAACAAATTGAATTAATAGGCATGGCTCAATTTGAAATTCACAAGGCCAGAGCAACAATGGGGATTATGCCTGAGCAGGCCAACAAGATGATCCATTTCCTGAACACTCACACTAAGGAAGAATTGGCAGCACTAGATATCAACAGTCGAACAGATACTATCCTAACAGCAAAGAAGGTGCTGACCTTGAGAAATTTTGTACAGACTTTGGAAAGGAAATGTCAGGAGATGCAGGCAGAAATAAATGACTTCAAGACAAAAATAATAGCATTACAAAGCAGAGGATTGCCCAGCCTAGTAACCGGTGTTGGAAAACTATTGTCCTGTGAACAATATACCAACAGAATCAACAATTATGTTGAAAATCAGATTACAGCATCTACAAGCTCCACAGAAGAAGCAGGACCTCCCTATGGGCAATCTCTTTATGATAAATTGGAGAATCTATTTTTTATTGAGCATGAGATTAATCATCTGTTTGAAGTTCCTCCAAATTTCTATAGATATACTGAAGCTGATGAAACACTCATAAAGATGAGAAGACATCAGCTACCTCCATCTGATTGGTGGCAATCAATGCTGGAAGTATTTCCCAGGTGATTTTTCTCTATTTTCTCCTTTTGTCAGCCTCGGATTTCAGTTACAGTACAGGTCAACAAAAAATCAAACACGCGGGCACTACGGAAAGTATCAAGGAAGTGTCTCAGCAAAGCACTAAGACAGCATGCCCAACAAACGCATATTAAAGACGCAACTACAACCGACTTTGTTGATCCAAAAAGTCAAATCTTGTCTGACAAAAGACAGCTAGCACACCAATATTAACTACTACATTTATTTCTTTCATTAACTTGACAGAGTTGGTGATGTAATTTATTACACAATGACTCAACATCTAGATATTTTATCTCCTATTTTGTATATATACCCCCCCATAGAATGTATTGCGGGTCGGTTTTGGTGAAATCTCTCTCTGAAGAGTTGCAGTGTATATCTCAGACTTTTTCTAATATAAATTGCTGGTGAAGTTCCTTGTCTCTGTACTGTCTGAAGGTGGAAGTGAAGGACTGTGTTATGCTACAGAATTCCTGTGTCGTTTAATGGAACAATAAGTTACTCTAAACTACGTTTTGTCTTTCTGTGTACGTAAAAATTCACATGTGTTTCATGATCTTGGCAATAGGGAAAAAGAATAGCTTAGGACTTGTTTAAATACACTCTCTGCTCAATCCCTGTTTCTTAATATGTTTTCTTCAGAACTAGTCATGAATATGGATTCTTAATTGCTCATGTTTAAGCTGATTCTCTCACTTTGAATACTGTTTAGGAATTCTTAACTGCTCTTAAATAATATTCTCATATTCTCCCTCAATCAGCATAGTGGAAGATTCTTGATTGCCTTTCACTCCCTGATTTCATGCTTTCATCTCCCAAATTTGAAGAATTGTTCCACAAATGCCTATTTGGCTTTGCAGCAATACCATTCCCTCAAAGAAATACTTCAGCAGTACACCATCATGAACTCCATTGCCCAATGGTTCAGACTATTCTGTAATCTATACACCAGCTCTGTTTGAATTCATCATCCAACCAAATTTAAAACAAAATCAGTGCACCATAACTAGCCTGAAATCACCCCCAAATCAATGCTAAATTATAAACAGAGAGCCCTCTCTGGTTGCAGGTAGGCTAGGACCTGTAGCTAAAAGATTGGTTAGTGGTTACCTCGGCCGTATTCCCTATAGGAAGCAGGGAACAACCTGAGTGATAACATCATTGGCGACTCCATTAGGAACCCTCAGTTTGAATTTACAACTTAGAAGGAATCAAGCTTCTTGTTTTTCAAACGAATCTCTTAGGAAGTACCGCTTAAAAGCTGTGACTATAAAACCTCTCATAAAACACTAAGAAAAGAAACTTAGAAGCTGGCTCCAAAGAAGAAAACTCGTTATACAAGGTCAAATCCTGACCCAGATCCCCCTGTTGCTTTTGAAAATCCAAATTTAATTCCAAAAAACCTCAGGAAACTTAAGCGAGAAGAAGATTCTACTACTACTAATCCTGAAACTATTCAACAAAACTATATTCCAACCCCAGCCAAAATTTTAGTTCGACCTCATAGTGGTCCTACCCCTCCTAGTTTTTCATCCACTTCCCAAAGCAACTCCCCCACTCCTTCATACACTATACATCCTACTCTTATTATCCCTGTTGTTCCAGCTGTTCCACTCCTTCTTGCTGTCCCATTTATTCCTGCAAATATGGCTAACAGATATGCCCCTTTACACTTACCTGCAAATCCAGGGGCTATGTCCCAAGATTACCAAAGCAATATCACTTACTTTGATGGTACTGGTTCTTATACAGCCCAACAACACACCAAGAAAATGCATGACTATTTTGAGAACTATGAAATTGATGATGAGGATGTAAGGATGAAATTTTTTGTCCAAAGTTTAACTGGTGATGTAAGGACCTGGTTTAGGTCATTAGCTACACATTCTATAGTCAATCCTGATGCCTTATACCTAAGCTTCTTAAATAGATGGGAAAAGAGGAAAGACCCTTTACACATCCTAACTGAGTATGATAATCTAAAACGAGGACCACAAGAAATAGTTCAAGACTATTGTGCTAGATTCAACAATGTATACAACGCCATTCCTCAGAACCCGAGGCCTCCACCTTACTTGGCCCTGATCAAATTCCCCGATGGTTTTGATTCATACATGGCATATCAGTTAAGAGAAAGAGCACCCCCTAGTCTAGTAGACATGCAGAATGTAGCTGTCAGTGTGGAAGCAAACCTGATTGCTAAAAGAAACAGAGCTATAATCGAGAGAAGAACAACATTTAAAGAGGAACCTTCAGCTTTCGAGCAAAAGCTAGATGCAATCATCAAAGTATGGACAGGTTAGGAGACAGAGTTGACACCATCGAGAGAAAATCCTCTTGGGAAGGACAAACAAGCAACACTACTAGGAACCCTATTTTTAGAAAAAATCAAAACCCAAATGCTGGGAGGACTAGTCCTCATCAGAATATCAGACCTCCATTTCAAGAGAACTATGCAGAGGCCTCAACCTCTAATGAACAAATAGAATATCCCCACATCAATCTAATGGGTTTGGACAGCGAACAACAAGTATTCTTAACACAAGATGATCAACAAGCCCAAGAATGCAAACAATTTCAAACAAAATCTAGTGAGTCATTTGATTTCAGAGAAGGGTATGATACAATAGTCTATGAGGTACATAAACAATATAAATTAAGAAGTATAACCATAGATGTGCCTGAACTTACCAAACCAACACATGCCAAACTGCTTAAGAAACCCAATGATAAAGCTGTCTTAACAGAGTCCTCAGATAAAAAACACCAAAGGAAAGTCATACTGGAAGATGTATCTGATGTACAGCGTTCAGTAAATCCCTCATCTACACCCCTTCTTTAAACTGAACTCTTGAACAAACCTCTAGAAAACAATCACAACTCATATATACCTCATAACAATGTACCTGGTCGGGAGAAGGTCACCCAAAACTCAGCAGAAAAAGAAAAAATTGCTGCTCAAAATATAAAAGTTCAGATGGAAAAACCTTTCAACTTAGAAACAGAAATTGGCAAGCTTAAAATAGCCATTCCTCTTTCTGAACTGGCCAAACACGAGGTCTTTAGACAACAAATCAATAGGTCATTGCAAGTACCAGAGAGTAGGGATGCCATTAATGTTTTGGATGATCAGCCAAAACTGGCTCGGAAGTCAATGGCAAATCAGCGGATGGAGGTGTCCCTCCATTTTATGTGAGCCTAAACATTCATGACAAACTGGTACACAATGCCATGTTTGACTCAGGTACCTCCCATAATCTAATGCCCAAGTCAGTAATTGAAAAACTTGATCTAGACATCACAAGGCCTTATAAAGACTTGTTTTCTTTTGATTCCAGCCAGGTAAGATGTCTAGGCCTTATCAAGGACCTTTGTGTGTCCTTAGTCCAATATCCATCTAAAACAATTTTGATGGATGTGGTAGTAGCTGACATTCCACCCAAGTATGGTATGCTTTTATCCAGATCTTGGGGTGCCAAACTCCAGGGATCTTTGCAGCTAGACATGTCATATGCCACAATTTCAGTCTTTGGCCAGACAAATAGAGTATACCGAGAAACATTGATGAAATATATGGTCAGCAGTTAAGCGAAGCCCCAAAACTTCCCAATCTACTCCATTCATTCAGACATGGATTCGTTTATCTTATACAATGCTGATACGTGTCCCAAAACTGAGGTCAAGCTCCTAACAACAACAGAAACAAAAAACATAAATGAACAGTCTAGTGCCCAAGATCAAAAGATCATTGATGTGATTAACACAACAAAGCTAACTAATATATCACATGAATTACAAAAGCTAGACCTGCCCATTGAACAAACTTGTGAACCCATTGAAAGAAGCATTGATTAGGAATTCTTGTGGTATTTAGAATTTGATGGGTCAGTGAACAAGCTAGGAGCAGGGGCAGGGGTTTGGATACACAATACACAAAATGACCATGCTCAAGGTCATGCATATAGGCTTAATTTTGTAGAAATTTTGAATAATTTAACACATATTCAACAGAGATTATCCTGATCATGTACTATTGCGGAAAACATACACAATACATAAGCTCCTCTATGTTGAACATCAATATAGCAGCATCAATAACAATAAAACATCAAGAGCATTCACACATTAACACAGTATGTATCCCGGGGAAGGCATCTCGCTAAAAACCCTAACTATCTGTATATAATGATTGAGTCATGTAACATTACACAGCATAATACTTCTCACAAGTATCTCCACCTCTGTTACACACAATACAGCTCAGATCTGAATCAATCACTGGCTCAAATCTCCTTCGCTGCTTGCCTGCCTCCGCTGCTCAATACCTGCTCAAGAACTGATGATCATTCCAAGTAGCCACGTCTTTCCTTTGCTAAATCACGTGAGAACAAGCTACAATACGTGCAAACTCATTGGCATACTCAATCCCCTGATTTGTGCAAGATCTGGTGCACAACTATAGTCACAACTGATAGCAATCTGATTCTCTAACACCTGTCCCTGCTGAACTGAACATGCACTGACATGCAACTGAGTTAACTGATGTATCCATTAGTTGTATTATGAGTTAATAACTTGTGAATTAATTAATAACTAATTCACCCAACTCATCTCTAGTCTATTCGCCAGTTAGACTAAATACAACCGTTTAACAAAGCTAAACTGAACACAACTCCATCAACTGCACCTCCAGTCCACTAAACTCAACTCACTTGAGTTCTAACTGAATTCATGCATGCAAATATTCAACTAACCCATAAGAACCACGTATTTCCTTCATGCAATTTCATGTGCCACATTCGTAGCTCGAACTGAAGTGCTCCAAGAGAATA
>APFE030366610.1:20937-55160 GCA_000404065.3 Pinus taeda
AGAAGTATATCACAGAACCCAGGTTCTACAAGAGAAGCTGAAAAAGATGTTTGATAAAAGAACAAAAGCTGAAGATTTGTTCATGGGAAACAAAGTGCTAAAATGGGATTCTAGGAGGGAAGACAAAGGGAAACATGGCAAATTTGATTTTCTTTGGAAAGGACCATTTGTGATTCAAGCTGTATAGGGTAATAACACCTTTTTTCTGAAGAGTCTGGATGGTTCAAATAATGAGGAAGGCCCAGTGAATGGGAGAATGCTCAAACACTATTATGATCCATGAACACAACACAACTTCATATTGTACATAAATATTCGTATTTTCAACATTTTTATTTACAGCAGTTAGATAGAAAACTAAGTGCGACAAATTTTGAAGACAGATCAGGGAACTATACCTAGTGTGGTATATATGTTGAATGTTCCACAAACAAATCTGAGAGAGGTCTTGGGATTAGAAAACTAATGATAAGCAGTTGGACAAATCAGCAAGACACAAAGTGGTAATTGTTACATAAAACAGGTCAAAAGATACTGCATACAGGTTGATAAAATTCAGATCAAAGGTATCCATGACAAGGAAGGTTCACTATACAGCAGGATCTGAAAATTAAGGCAATCTGACCTGCTGTTCTTGGCTTTTACCAGGAAAAGCCATCCCCAAGTGGAGCCACTGTTAGCTTCCTATATCAATAGGTTTCATTTTTCATGATTGACAGTGGGAGGGCTAAATATGATCATCATTGCAGTCTGCAAAGGTTCCATATTTGTACACAGACCAGGAAAGTGGCCAGTCTAAATGCCACTGCTATATTGTTTTGCAAGCTTATCATATGCACAAGGTACTAAATTGGATGGGTGGCCCAACAGTTTAATCTAGACCATGCCCTTTTAAATTACTATTGTAGAATAGAGAAACAATGTCTAACCAAACAACTTAAGCTTGGCAGATGAGTAGATAGGCAGAGAAATGAAGGAACCCAACTGCTTAATCTGGGTCCTTGGAGGAGATAAGGGTACATTTAGATAGGAGGATAGTCAAAGGAAAAAAGAGTACAATCAGGGTTTTCTAATTCAAGTGCACCCAATTCAAGTGAAGAAAAAACATTAGGATTATTGAGCTGGGTAGGTAGTGTGAGGTTGCAGAAGTAAAGATGCTATTACCATTTGGCTTATCAAGAAGAACTCATCTCATTCAAGGTATTGGCACCATGGAAGAGGTTTGATGACATAACAATGAAAGCATGACTAATTTCCCTTTTCCCCAAAGATCATTTACTAATACTCCCCAAAGACCTTGGGATTTGCCCAATAGTCTTGTTTCACTTCATTCCAGTACCAGTCCCAAGTCAAACTCTCAATTGACTAAAGGAAAAGAAGCCACATTTCTTGTGTAAAAATCATCATCCTGAATTCTATTCCTCTTCTGTGTCTAAGTTTCATCTCATAAGCTTAGCATTTCCCCCTGCATATTCATCTCACAAAGTCATATTAACAGCTAATTTTATTATGTAGCTCCTTAAACATTGCTTCCCTTCCCTAGTTCTACAAAAGCTAATACAATCCCAAAAATCTATTTAAATATCCCACCCCATAGCAGTATAGCTATATAAGTCATTATTGGGAAATGTTTAGTCCATCTGGGACTAATATTAACCCTCCCCCCTTCTAAACCCTATGGAATTAATTAAATTTTGGTTGAAATTAATGGCCATAGGGTTACCTGCTCACAAACCTCATTTTCCCTCCCACGCTAATGTATTCATTTTTATGTTTAATTAAATAAATGTAAAATGAGCGCGCATTCACATAACCCCGCTGATTAAAGTCCAAAACCCATCTCGCCATTATTTTAATGTTTTATAATTGGCGGGCTCTGCAATTAATCTTCCGCAGCCACGTAACCCCCGCCAGCCGTCTGATGGTCAGCCCTTCAGATCCAAAGGTGGGCGGTCGTTTTCACAAACAACCCGGTGGATGTTCAGCGTCCGGGGGATTGGCGGTTTCACTGCCGTACCCCCACCACGTGTCGCCTTCCCGATCTATTCGGATGCACCTCCCCTGATACCACTTATGCCGAAAAGCGGTGCGGGGAGGAAACTAGATACCGCTCGCCGCTTATGCGCTCAGCCATACGTCACTGCTCCACGTCACTAGCCCGCGTCCACACCCTGCCGCCGTGTCCTGTGCCACCTCACCACCTACGTCAGAAGTCCACGTCATCCTGCCGTACTCGGGACCTGCCGATGACGTCATCCCCGAAAAGTGCCAAAAGTCCAAAATTTGCATAAAACAACGCAAAATGACCGTTTTTATGTCATTTTCATTGATATTTTGGGAGCACTGTGCATGCGGACTACGTCGATTTGCTACCCAAACCTGGAATTTAGTCGTCCAAGCTACTGCCGCTTTCAAATTCAACTCAATTGCTCACCATTGTAGCAGTTCAACGCCCTCGGCACCGTGAAAACCAGGTATTTGCCCACAGTCAACCTATTTCACCCCTGTTTTCACCATTTTGTCCATTTTTACTTGCATAAAATTCTGCAAGCTCCTACACTGAGCCAATTATGCACCTAAATGTTGTCTAAATTTTTTGGTTAACATCCTCTGCCCACAAAGCTCAGTAAACCCGCGTCCGTTTGCAAACGTTACTTGAAAAATTGGTTTTAAGAGCCCGTATTGTTGATAGAGGTTCACACAGTTGCTCACTAACCACTCTCACCAGATTTCTCTCTGCAAAAATCCACCTACTTAGCTCAAAGACATTTCTATTTGCCCTATAGTTGCCCCACAAGTTTGTCAACCAAGGTAAAGTCTGTTGAAACTCTTTGATTTCTCCTTTGACACACTTTACAAATAGGAAAAGCCACTGCCAAATACAAATTCAGTTTGAAGTTTGCAATAGTTGTACTAAATCCTAGTTTCAAGTATAAGCACAGAAAAGTTTTCCATATGGCCGCTCCAGCAGCTTTAAATGTTGCTCCTATCAATGCACCTAACAAGGAGCTTGAAAAACTGCCTTTAGCTGAATGGGATTATCTAATTCAGGATTTGGTCAGAGACAGAAACCACTTGCAGACCTTCTGCTAGCTGAAAATAGTTACTTAAACAATAGTGACATGTATGGCATTTGGGAGTCAAATTTTCCCATCTATTTCTTGCCTTCTGTAAACATTTTCCCTGAGATTATTCACCTCTGTGCTGAAAATTATGACCCAAGCCTGAGAGCTGTCAAGTCTCCATCTGGGAGCATACTCTTTCATATTACTCCTGATTCCATCAATTAGATGTTGAATTTCAAACAGACCCAACTGTTCATCCCCTTTTCCATGAAATACCTGCTGGATGAAGGCCCCAAACTCTCCACCATTGAGATTGCTAGAATTGCCAAGACATTCATGAGAGCAGACCGCCAACCTACAGGGCCACCTCCTTTCCTATATGTCAATTTCAATGAGGTAGGCAAGCTACTTGTAGACATGATATCCTCCGTGTTGGGTTTCAAAACAAGTGATCATATTGATGAAACAGTGTTGGTCCTGTTGTCTGCATATAGCCTTGGAAAGCCCCCTACTGTCAAGTACAACTATGCCAAATTCATAACCAATAAAATGCATGACCAACTGCTGAACCTGGACAGGGAGGCAGTATTCAAATATTCATCATATATCTATCATTTGTTCATGTACTATCAGTCAGATTGCTTCCAATGCCCCATCAAGAAGCTAGATTCACAGGGTGAAAGGAGGTCTGTTATCTTTTGGTCATCAGTTTTTCATCAAGTCCAGAACTCTCCATATTCTTACTGTGAGTTCATTGACCAATTTTTTTATCCAGTCTCATGTCTCTTGAAAAGAGTTCCTCCTCCTAGGTTGTCATATGACATGCAGAAAATATTGTAGTTGTCTAAGAATTATAAAATAGGAGATTGGTATCTATACCGGAATCACACTGTCTTTAGGATTTATGGTTGTGAGCTCTGTCCCTACAGGCTCCCAAGATATGTACCCATGAGATTGTTTGCCTTGGAATACTATAGGCAACTCATTAATTCAGATCTTACTCATTTTCATAGTGCCAAGAAGAAAGCCAGCCTGAAATTCAAAGACCATCTAGGCCCCTTTATCATGAACAAGAAAGAAGGTTGGCAAGATGCTCATCAAATACTGGGGCAACAGCTTAAACTAAAAAGGAGTTTTCAGTGGGTCCCTTATGACCCTTATGGCTTTATCAGTGCTAGAAGAGTCAAATATAGGTTGTTAGCCTATAACCATTGTCAAATTCCACAAATTGAACAATATGCCAACAAAGATGAGTGGGTGCCAGGCACATTAATTGAAGAATTAACTCAAGAAGAGATAATGGAGCAAAATGTCAAAGATTTAGAAAAAAACCCTTGACTTGGATTCTTTTCACCAGGTAACATTCAAACTGCCACACCAAGTTGGAGAAGGCACATCCACTGCTGCAGCAGCACAGACTGCCCAACAAATATCTACAACAACAACAGCTACAACAAAGGGAAAGGAAGTGATGGATGCACAACAGGAAATAGAGACAGAACAACCCACCACTTCCAAAGATCAGAGTCAAGGGCAAGCCCCTCCACAACAAACTGAAACATCGCAAATTCTAGTCCGACAAACTCCTCTTAATGAGGAAAGAGGTTAAAAACGGGATAGAGAGGAGCCCACACCTCCAAGTGGGTCAGCACAGCAACCGGAAGCCAAGAGGCAAAGAATTGATCCTCAGGCTGAACAAGGAATTAGTGAAGAAATTGTATAGAGCTAGAATAGAGAGAGAGAGTCTAGCTAGTAGACTGCTACTAGCTCATTCCAGCAGGAACAAGGTATGCAACATAGTACAGAGGAATCTTCTTCTAGGCAGCAAGGCAAGCAGCCATCTGGTATTAAAGGAACTTTCATGGAAATCAAGGCACAAAATGAACTATTGAGAATACAACTTTATGATCAATTCTTGAAAGAAACACCCTCCAAACAACAAAGATTGATGGCAGCTTATGATATCAAGGAGGAAAAGATGATTTTAACTCATTTTAAGCCTAAAGTTCCATAGCCAAAATCATCTGCAGATTACATAAAGACAAACATGGAAGTCCTCTCTAAGCACATACATCCAATGGATCAAATTGAGCTGCATAAGCAAACAGGGGAAATGGTCTATGCCACACTTGCAGACAAGGCCATGCTGGCCCATCAATTAAAAGAATCATTGAAAAATACAAATACTCAATTGGATTTGGAAAGGATGTCTTCCACTACCAAGGATAACCGAATAAAAACTTTGGAGGACATTATTGTTGATCTAGGACATAATCCTAAGGATCCAAAAGGTATCAAGGCCCTTATAAAGAAGAAAGAAGATGATATTGCTGCACTCAGAAAGCAGGCAAAACTGCCTGCAACTATTCACCCTCAAACTGCAAAACTTGTACAGGAAAAGGAGGTAGATGACACCATGGATTTGCTTATAAAGATGAGTCAAATAATACTACAGATGGAGGGAGAATTGGAGAAAGCCTTGCAAGACAAACAGGGAGAGTCAACCTCCCAGCCACCTCAAACATCTACAAATCTTTGCCCTACTCCTCTTACACAAATAGCAATAGCCCCTCCTGCCATTCCAGCACCCACAACGGCTACATCAACTGCAGATGCTACAATAGTAATAACCGCAGCACCAAAATCTAGCATGAGTATGGAGGACCTAATGAAAGTTTTCAAGGAGCTTGAAATTCAGGTGACATAAGTAAAAGAGGCCAAAGAAAGGTTGGCCAAGCTAGAAGCCAGCTATGACAAGTCCAAAATGACAGTGGCCGAGAAGCAAAGGGAAATAAAAGCCCTAGAGACTAGAGTAAAATCCTTGGAAAAAGAACTGTCTCTAGACAAAACTCTGACTGAGATTAAAAAGATTTTGTGGGCCAAAATTGGCCAATCAATCAATGACCAATGGCGATCAATTCAGGCTATACATGAACAAATTGAATTAATAGGCATGGCTTAATTTGAAATTCACAAGGCCAGAGCAGCATTGGGGATTATGCCTGAGCAGGCCAACAAAATGATCCATTTCCTAAACATTCACACTAAGGAAGAATTGGCAGCACTAGATATCAACAGTCGAACATATACTATCCTGACAGCAAAGAAGGTGCTGACCTTGAGAAATTTTGTACAGACTCTGGAAAGGAAATGTCAGGAGATGCAGGTAGAAATAAATGACTTCATGACAAAAATAACAGCATTACAAAGCAGAGGATTGCCTAGCCTAGTAACCGTTGCTGGAAAATTATTGTCTTGTGAACAATATACCACCAGAATCAACAATTATGTTGAAAATCAGATTACAGCATCTACAAGCTCCACAGAAGAAGTAGGACCTCCCTCTAGGCAATCTCTTTATGATAAATTGGAGAATCTATTTTTTATTGAGCATGAGATTAATCATTTGTTTGAAGTTCCTCCAAATTTCTATAGATATACTGAAGCTGATGAAACACTCATAAAGATAGGAAGACATTAGCTACCTCTAGCTGATTGGTGGCAATCAATGCTGGAAGTATTGCCCAGGTGATTTTGGTCTATTTTCTCCTTTTGTTAGCCTCAAATTTCAGTTACAGTACAGGTCAGCAAAAAATAAAACACGCGGGCACTACAAAAAGCATCAAGGCAGTGACTCAGCAAAGCACTAAGATAGCATGCCCAGCAAACACATATTAAAGACGCAGCTACAACCGACTTTGTTGATCCAAAAAGTCAAAGCTTGTCTGACAAAAGACAGCTAGCACACCAATATTAACTACTGTAGTTATTTCTTTCATTAACTTCCTTGACAGAGTTGGTGATGTAATTTATTACATAATGACTCAACATCTCTATATTTTATCTCCTATTTTGTATATATACCCCCCCATAGAACGTATTGGGGGTCGGTTTTGGTGAAATCTCTCTCTGAAGAGTTGCATTGTATATCTCAGACTTTTTCTAATATAAATTACTGGTGAAGTTCCTAGTCTCTGTACTATCTGAAGGTGGAAGTGAAGGACTGTGTTATGCTACAGAATTCCTGCGTCGTTTAATGGAACAATAAGTTACTCTAAACTATGTTTTGTCTTTCTGTGTATGTAAAAATTCACATGTGTTTCATGATCTTGGCAATAGGGAAAAAGAATATCTTAGGACTTGTTTAAATACACTCTCTGCTCAATCCCTGTTTCTTAATATGTTTTCTTCAGAATTAGTCATGAATATGGATTCTTAATTGCTCATGTTAAAGCTGATTCTCTCACTTTGAATACTGTTTAGTGTTATGAAACCAGCTCACAAAAAGATAGAAAAGAGAGATCCACGCCTTAGAATTCAGCCTCTTCGAGGGGGCAACCTCCTTTACATTACATAAATGAACAATTCTTCGATGATACAAATGAAAAGACCTCCTTTCTATATATAGGAGTTTAAGGGCTCATAACATAATCAGAGCCGACATAACAATAATAATGTAAGGGCACAATAATAACAATAGTGGGCTTCTATGGGGCACAATAGTAACAATATGGGCACTACATGGGTACATCAATATAATAAGTGGTTTGTACTAATAACAATAAGGGGTGACACTAGTAGTATAGGGGCCTAACATTTAGGAATTCTTAACTGCTCTTAAATAATTTTCTACATTCTCCCTCAATCAGCATAGTGGAAGATTCTTGATTGCCTTTCACTCCCTGATTACATGCTTTTATCTCCCAAATTTGAAGAATTGTTCCACAAATGCCTATTTGGCTTTGCAGCAATACCATTCCCTCAAAGCAATACTTCAGCAGTACACCATCGTGAACTCCATTGCCCAATGGTTCAAACTATTCTGTAATCCGTACACCAGCTCTGTTTGAATTCATCATCCAACCAAATTTAAAAAAAAATCAGTGCACCATAACTAGCCTGAAATCACCCCCAAAACAATGCTAAATTATAAAGAGATAGTCCTCTCTAGTTGCAGGTAGGATAGGACCTGTAGCTAAAAGACTGGTTAGTGGTTACCTTGGTCGTATTCCCTATAGGAAGCAGGGAACAACCTGAGTGATAACAGAACTATGGGTTAGTTTTGCATAAATCTCCTTAAAGTCATCATCTTTAGCATATTGTTCAGGATAACTGTCAAAAGATAACGAAGCATTATGAAAAATAACAGAAGCAGAAATAGGAGGGCGAGATAGCGTATCGGCCACTTTGTTGCTAGTGCCCTTCTTATACTTTATTACCAGATGAAACTGCTGAAGAAAACCCATCCACCTGAAATGACTAGATTGTTGCAACTTGGTTTGTGATTGAAGATATTGCAAGGGTTGATGATTCATATGGATGATGGTATCCTTGACGATTAGGTAGTGTTTCCACCTTTTCACACTCTGGACCAAGGCATATAACTACTTGTCATAAGTGGGATAGTTTATCACAACCTGAGAGAACTTCTTTGAATGGTAACAAATCAACTTCTTTTGCTGCATTAGTACAACTCTCATGGCATATCCGCTGACATCTGTCTCGATCTCGAATGGCTATTAGAGATATGGTAAGGCCAAGACCGGTGTAGTGCTATCTTTTCTTTCAATGTTTCGAAGGACTTTTGCTGCTTTGCTCCCCATTGAAAGACTTGCTTTACACTTGTCAATGCGCGCAAAGGTGCTGCAATAATAGAGAAATTGGCAATAAATATTCTCCAATACTAAACTGCACCCAAAAAGCCGCGAACCTTAGTTACACTAGTAGGTTTAGGCCAAATTTACAATTGCTTCGACTTTAGAGATTTTTAACTGACCATGACCAAAAATATGACCTAGGTAAACCAAAGAGGTTTTCCCAAACTCACACTTTGACAATTTTACATAGAGTTTTTCCTTTTTCAATACTTCAATCACTTTCTTCACATGGCATACATGTTCATTCCAACTTTTACTAAATATAAGAATATCATCTAGATATACAAGAACAAATTCATCAATGAAAGGCCTAAAGAGATCATTCATGACCCTCATGAAATTGGCTAGAGCGTTGCAAAGTTGGAATGGAATCACCATCCATTCAAACAACCCTTGTTTGGTCTTGAAGGTGGTTTTCCACACATCCTGCTTTGCAATTCGAATATGGTGATAACCACTATGCAAATCCAATTTGGTGAAATAGATAGAATTCTTTAACTGATCTAGTAAGTCATCAATGCAGGGAAGAGGGAAACGATTTTTTATCGTGATTTTGTTTAGTGCTCGATAATCCATGCACATCCTCCATGTGCCATATTTCTCCGGCACTAAGACAATCAATGAGCCAGATGGAGAAGTGCTCAGTCCGATGACCCCTTGGTTCAATAGTTCCTACACCTACTTTTTTATCTCCTCCATCTAAATGGCCGACATCCTGTACATGTCAATATTTGGTAAAGGAGTGTCATACTGCAATTGGATCTCATGTTGGATTTCGCTCTTCGGAGGTAATCCCCTTGGTTCTTGAAACATATCATCATAGTTAGAAATTAATTCACATAATTCTTTTTTATGCACATGATCACAACCTTGGAAAGCATTGGATAATTCTACATCTTCCCCCCTTACAACCATAAGCATGCAACCCTTACTGGAATTCACCAACCTCTTCATTTGTCTTGCACTTACAAGGCTAGCATTGATTGTAATTTGATGAGCCCTTACAATATATTCTACCCCATCTTTTGTGATTTGGTATTTGTTTTCATGACAGAAGAAGATTGCCTTTCTATCATATAGATATGGACTCCCTAACACCATGCCAAAGATATCCAATGGTATCACATCAAGTTTTACCTCATCCACTAACTTAGAAGTGATCACAAATTTAATCTTGCACTGCTTAGTTACATTCAAATTTTCTTTATCATGTATCCATCCAAGTGGGTAAGGTTTTGGATGTGATTTGGTTTCCAAGCCTAGCTTCTTTACCAAGGACTCTGAAATTAAGTTTGCTTGGGATCCGGTATCAAACAGATTTTCCACTTTTGTATGATTTATGATAACTCTAATGTGAAATATCTCAATTCTCTTTCGTTCATTAGGAAGAGACTCATCTATTGAACTAGTGCCTTCATGTGATTCAGAATTAATATGAGGTGTAAGAGTACCTTTTGTTCATGCTATTGTGATCAATGCTTCATCTCCTGAATCAAATCTAAGGTCTTATTGCATGGTTGCTACTATCTTTTGCTTGCCTTTTCCTCCATACTTATTTGGTCTCTTTTCTGGGTACAGTTTCCGACAATGATTGTCATCATGACCTTCCTTTTTGCAGTGAGTGCAATAAGGTCTTTCTCCTTAATATTTCTTAGTTGATGTCATCCTCTTCCCCTTTGCTTTTCATTTCACTTTGGGTTTTCCATTTGGAGGTTTGAAAGGTGGTTTCTTGAAATGATCATCTCTTTCATTTTTTCCCCTGTTCTCAAGATGGATGGCCTTTACACTGGCCGATTCAATAGTAGTTGTTTCAAACAATAATAACGAATGTATAAGGTAACTATATAATGATCCAATATACTTAGTTACTACTTCAGGTGAGTCAAGTGAAATGGCCAAATTAAATGCTTGTTTTTTAAATTCCTCTGTAAAGCTTTGAGCATCATGACCTCTGCCTTGCCTTAAGTATTTCCAATCCATTAAGGATTTTTGTTTGTGACCCAAGGGATAAAATTGTTCCTTTAATGCAGAAATGAAACTAGGCCATGAGGAAAGAATATTACCCACACTTTTACTGCTTTGAAATTTACTCTCCACCAGATGAGAGCGGTGATACTCAGTTGAAGAGAAGCCAGTTGAATCTTTGCCTCACCCTCTTCGATCTGCTGAATCCTGCAGTAGATTTCAATCTGCCTAATCTAGTTATTAAGCTTTTCTGCGTTACTTTCACCATTAAACATGGGAAGATAAAATTTGACATCTAATTTAAAAAAGGTTTCTTAGATGCATCCCTTGAATTTCTATGATGATGGTGATGAGAGGAAAAAAAACTTTCACTCGTGGAGGGAGAAGGAGGGGGTTCTTATCCATTGTTTCCATACACTGAACCTTGTTCTTCTATATTTCTCTCTTCTACTTTTTCTAGCCTTGAAAGCAACTGATCGACATTTTCTGCCATTGTACAGAAGGTTTTGCGGAAATTGCACTCCTCTTCATGATGAGCCTCTTCATCTACCATGTTTCTCCTTCGATGTGCACACCTCACTTCGGGATCAAAAGACTTTAGTTTCCCTTCGCCTCTTTGGAGCCTGTTTCTTGTTAGCATTCAAACATGCAATTCACATCTAAAAATACCTGCTCTGATACCATTTGATCCAAGATCTTTTGCTTATAGATGTGTTAAAGAATTACATACTTAAATTGTAGCTTAACATAGAAATTTAATGTGTAGATGAGAGAAGAGGAAAAACACAGAAAGCATGAAAGAATGACAACAAGACTTGATAATAGAGTTTGTCTGACTTGGACTACGTCTCCAATTCCTGCTCGATCAATGGGGAGGCCTTCATTCATTAAGTGGCAAGAGAAAGAAGAGTACAAGCATCAATTACAAAAAAGGAGTTGTATACCTCCATACTGAAAAATGGCCAAAAAATGAAAAACTTTGATGGAGAAACAGACATCACCATTGCATTCATGGCTTCCAAAAATGTTGAAACCATATAAAATTTGTCAAAATCTGACAAAGTGAAAATCCAACCCTCTTGCAAAAATACACCTCGAACTGCGTGCACTCCCTCCTCTGCATGGGCGCACTGATAAACTACGTTTAAATAATAAACAGTGGGTGGAAATCACAAGAATTCTATTTGGTGAGTTGGTTTATGATCAGTTTGTTATGAAGGAGGTCGAGCGGTCAAACCTCGTCTCCTACTTTTTTTACATACCAAAATCTTTAATTAAAAAAAAAGGTTGGTGGGTGGAAGGTTGGGTCTACACCCCAAGGGCCGGCCCACCTTTCCTGCTCCATTTTCAAATGTTTTGTGGGAGGGGCTGGGGGTAGTGGCCAACCCCTCCACATATATATGTTGCAGTTTTGGGGTGGCGGGGTTGGTGGCTCGCCAAACTTTTTTTATCATTCTTTTTTGTTAAATAAAACAATCCGACCCTTCTTGAAAATTTAGATTTTGACCAAAGGAGTCATTTTCACCAAGAGAAAATTTTGCCTAGAATCTGGCCAGATTCCATCCGCTGGAAAAGTTGAAATTGTGTCTTTGTTAATCCTTCCCAGTCAGCAAAAACTCAACCCAACTTTGACTGCCTCTGTCTTCCTCATCCAAACTCGGATTGGAGTGTCGTTCACACTGTTGCAATCTGGTTGACGAGCACTTCAATCTGATGTCAACTTAATTGTCTTTCTACCAATTTGAATTTTGAGCCTTTTCCATGCCACTAGTGTCTAGAGATCCACCTGGATCAAGAGGACTGCATGGATTTATCTTTGTCAAATTTTACATCCCTTCACACAATTGTCATTCTATGGGATGGAAAGTACACATGGTAGTTGTGCGTAGTTTGTATGTAACCCACAAATACTCCCAATTCTATTATCGACTTTAACTTCTTCCTTGATTCTTTGGAGACATGGTAGTAAACAGAGGCTCCAAAAATCATGAAGTGTGACACATCCATCTTTCTCCCCGAGAAAGCCTCCTCTAATGTAATCATGCATAGAATCCAATGAGGACTTCGGTTCTACAAATAGACTTCATTATTGCATGCCTCAACCCACAAATGTAGAGGTAGGCCTTGATCATGCAACATCGCCCTCGTTGATCCCAAAATGTTATGGTTCTTTCTCTTAGCCACCCCATTCTGTTGTGGGATGTTGTCAATTCTCATTGAATGCCTTCTTTTGCACATAAATTTTTAAATTAATTTGACATGTATTCACCTTCATTATCGCTCCTGAGAGCCTTCACCTTATTTCCCGTTTCTTTCTCAACCAGTGCCTTGAATTCTACGAACTTGGATAATGTCTCATCCTTATTCTGCAAGAATGAGATCCAACACTTTCGTGTGAAGTCATTGATAAAAATGACAAAATAAATGTACCTGGAAGTGGAGGCTGTTGAGAAAATTCAACAGAGATCAGAGTTGATCCTTTCAATGAATACATGCGCTTTGTTGTCCCGATCATGGAATGTGCATTTTGTGTATTTCCCCAAGGTACATCCTTTGCATACATCTTGCTTCTCAATTGCTCCTTTGGAGATACTTATGGTTATCTATTGCATGATCTTCATAGTGCCATGATGAAAATTTCGAAGTATTCTATGCCAAAGTTCATTGACATCACAACTTTGCATCTTCTCTACCTTTGTACTCAATGTAGCACAATCCTCCACATCTAGCTTGTACAAGTTTATCACACGAACACTGATTTGTTTCACCTATCCTGTGGCTCTATGTCTTAGAAATTAATTTCCTTCACAAAATATCACATCATAACCACAGTCTTCCAAAATTGCAATAGAGAGGATATTTTTATTTAGGCCCAGAATGAACATGACATTCTTGAGCCTGAGGGGGGAGCCTAAGTCCCTCTAAAATGTGACTGTACCAATCCTAATCTCACTATATCTTCCATCGTCCCCCATCTCGATGTGAATCTGCAAATATTTTTCTTCCGGATCACTAAAAAAGTCTCTACACCATGTCATGGTGTTGTATCATTCCACATGACTACTTGGACCAAAGATTCACTTGTGCTCCTCTTGAGGTCTTCTTGCTTGCCTTATTGTGTGGACACTTTGTGGCATAGTACCTGAATTCATGACAATGGAAGCATTTAATTTTTGACAAATCTTTCTTCTTGCCCCCTTGACTAGATTCTGGTTTGGATTGGGATTTATTCCCTTTTCCCTTCTCTGCCTTTCCATCCAATGCAAAGTTTTGTTCATCCTCGCCCTTGGATGAAATCCCATCTCTGGTATTTCGCTGTATTTCCTCTTGTACCAAACTGGATCATAAGCGCTCCCAATTCGGTAGTTTATCCCTTGTGTTCATTGAATCTCGATAGATATGCCAACTCTTGGGAAGGCTTAGAAGGGATAGGATTACCAAGTCATCTTCAGGGACAATAACATTGACCCTGACCAATTCATCATGAAATTGTGTGAACCTACTTAGACATTGTGGTATAGTGTCATTCTTCTACATATTCATACTTTGAAGTTTATCCTTGAGTGCCAGCTTCTTTTGGTCAATACTATTCTTGAACAATTTTTTCAGTGTTTTACACATTGTGAAAGAAGTTTCTTTTCGTGGAGATTCTAGAAAATATGATCTCATACTCCCTCCAAGACTATTATCCTCACCCTGGATACATCTTTCGTCCACTGTGCAAGGTCCTGGACATCAGCTATCGGTGGTCTTGGAAGATTCGTCTTGACATATTCAAGAAATCCAATTTCATTCAATATTGCCTCCATGTGGTCCTTCCATGCAACAAAATTTGAGGTGCATTCTAAGGCATACTCTAGCCTTAGTCCATTGAAGGCCATCTTCTTAGATCTGAATAAATCCTGCTACATTGATCTTCAAATTTGAACCTCTGCAAACAACTTCGAATTTCCTGCTTTAATGTGAGTCCTACTATGATAACATGTAGAAATTATGATGTAGATTTGCAACTACTAATGAAGTTTTAATCAAAATCACAAGACACAAATCTACTCTACTACTCTATGGACATTAATTCACAATTTAGAATAGAAAACTCATATATGCAAGAATAAATAACATACATGAAACAAGTATTTTTATCTGAGGAAATCAATCTGCTAAAAACCCCAACAATGCATTCTTTCATTATTCAAATGAATAGAGATGTATTACAATTTCTTTGCTGAAATGAGAAAACCTTGCAAGTGCATAAACTATCTCTCTGCTCACTGAAGGCCTCTTACCCAGACTTAGTGAAATTTTTCCTAAGCTTGAGCTTCTATTTCCTTGGGTTGTTCATTGAGGAATTAGCCCTTATTATTTAGGAAATTCCTCTAATTGAATTACATAATTCCTTAGGCTAATCATCTGACTACATGCAAACCCTGTACACTCAAGGCTAGTCTACAACTAATGTTACACCGCCTTGTAATCTCCACCTCAACTGGGTAACTCGAATTCTCTGCATGCACTGGCTATTTGGGCTAATTAATTAGTTAATTGGATGATCACTGGGTTTTACTAAAGTCCCATTGCTTAACTGACCTTCCACTAGTTCCTCCGAAGGTTGGAACTAGTTTAACTGAAAACAACCTAACATAACTCACCTTGATTGCTACAAATTAGCAATCACACATGATTAACTGAACTATAAGTCCTACAAGTCGAATTTACTGAGTAAACTAGGTTACATAAGCCATGTCACACAAGTTAACATCATCCAAGTTGTTTGCTAATGTGGAAATTTGACTTTTCTCAATTTAATCAAGGAAAAATCAAATTGAGAATTTCTTGCTGCATTTTTCAACAAAAAAACCCTTATTTGTGTCCACAAGATGATCTTTCCAGTTTCATTCTTGTTCACCTTAGCTCTGATACCATGTTGGAAAATGCAATGTGGCAACTATTAGTTTATATATATATATATATATATATATATATATATATATATTTATATATATATATATATATATATATATATATATTATTAAATATTATATATATATTATATATATATTTATCTATTATCTATCTATCTATCTATATATATAATATATATATTATATATCTATATATTATATATATATATATATTATATATAATATATATATATTTATATTTTATCCTTTGATTTCTTGTAATATTATGTATCTTCTTGTTCTTTTCCTTATTAGTTCTTCTCATCAAACAATTATCAAGAGAAAAAAGTAAAGATAGTGGACATAGAAATTAGGCTCCAAACTAGGGAAAAACTCCTCCAAGGGGAAAACCCGAAAAATCTCTTCTCTTCTTATAGAATCTTCTTCATATGAGAAAACTAAGACACAAATGGTGGACCAAGTCCTCCTCCCACTACCAAGTTAGCCTTCCAAAGAGACCTTCCAATTAGGTCAAAGTCAAACCAAGTCAACCAGAGGAAAAACCTTCCATAACTACACCAAACTCAGAATTTCGGTCCCCATATAATAGAATTTCTGACATGCAGTTACTTTAGAAATTTTGGCCCATGCAACTACTTCAGAAATTCGCACGTGTGAGAGAAAATGGCTAAAAAGTCGTCTTCTTTCCTTCACAAGGGTTTTCTACTTGATCCCTTGTCCTTTGCTCTTCCTTTTTGTCCTTCTTATTGCAAATCAAACTTGATATGATGAGGTTCCAAATGAGGTCAAATATGTCTCTATATAGAGCCTTTCGAAGAGGTCGAATAGCCCCTCTCTAGGCTGACATATCTCTGCTAGGGATGACTTGTACTCGGAGGCTTCCAAGACTTTATAAACTCAAAATTAAATTCTTTTACAAATCATATCTTGCCTGAAAGGGTCTTGTGAAGATGATATTGATTCTCTTGACTCATGAAAATATATCCTATGGCCTAACAAACCCTAGAAGCATGAAGAACATGTTTTTACCTAGAAGACCATGAATAAGAAGCATGAAACACATTCTTTACAATTATAGTTTTTCTTTCTTCTTTTGGTTGTTACATAAGATATAAATATTAAAACGAGTATAATAACAATTATGAAGATTGAAACTAGTTACATTTCCAACAATTGGAACTGTAAACAAAAATGCAAGGGTATAATATGTGACTTGTGAAGTTGTATCATCCAATAAACACCTGGAAAAGTATGGTGTTGAGGTAATGAATGTTGAATGTTGAGAAAATGGAAGGCTTATGATTTATATTATATTTCTTTCTTTTATAATTTCTTGTGAAGTTTGTTAGCCTTTTATTAATATTTATTATGTTCTTTCACCAAACAGTTACCAAAACCTAAACATGAAGATCACATGAAAATAATGAACACAAGATATAGGCTCCAAGCCAGGGAAAAACCCCTCCAAAGGGGAAACCTAGAAAAAATCTCTTCATATAAAATCAGATCAAAGTGAGATATCCAAGACCCAAGACTCCAACCTTCTAAATGCCAAGTAAAACCCTCCTTCTATACAAAAAAATCCATCAAAAGAAAGAGACCAACAAAAGATCTTCAATAAGGGATATGACAAGGTAGAACTTCCACAAAACCTTCTTCAATTTCATACTTTGACACTTCTACTTATGTGAAATTTCATAACCAATCCAGTGAATTGTGTGTGTCAAAATGAGCTCAACTCATCCTCTATTTTATAACAACCCTTGTTAAAAATCCATGTAAAAATATATAAGGCCACAGTGATGGGACATGTATTACACGCTGAATGGTGGGAAAAAAATCCTAGTGGGTGTTCATTAGGTTTATTATGGATAAGGAAATTGGCAAAGGCAATGACAAAGGTTTTGGAAAGGCAAGAGGCATTAATTGGAATTTTATTTATGAAAATAATGGAAATTAGGAGAAAAGGGAGGTGAAAGGTCATAGGTTGCATGTGAGGAGGAAAATGGAGGAATGTAATCGAAAATGAAGAAAATGGAGGCCACATTGATAAAAAGACTTATGAGGATCAATGGGCAAGATTGTTCAGTGTAAGGTTATGTCAGTTCAGTTTTGGAGCCTCTCTCTCTATTCTCTCTCTCTCATACTCTTGGACACTTAGAGTTTTCTTGGAGGAGCCTTGGAGAGTGTGGAATACTTGGACAAGAAGGCAAAGTAAGAGTAAGAAGTCATGAGAGGACATCAAGATCAACAACTACAATGGGTTTTTCTTACAGGTACAGTTTCATTTATGTTTTCCTCTCTAGTTTTGGCATGAATGGCACATGCATGTGATTTCTTGGTCATGATCTGTCATTGGCATGGAGGATTTCTTGAATTGATAATGGATTCTCTAGCCTTGCCATTTCATAGATAGTCATGGAGATTGTGGGTTTATCTCCTTGCTTTGTTTTTGTTGGTTCTCATGTTTCCTTTAGCTTGGGTTAAGTTATTAGTTCCTTGAAGCCCTGGTTGGAAAAAGGCTATAGAAGTTCTATAACAACTTGGGTTGAGTTATTAGACTTGAAAGCCTTAGTTGGAAAAACACTCTAGAAGCATTGGTGGGTTGAGTTACTAGTCCTGGAAACCCTAGTTGGACAAATGCTCTGGAAGTCCAACAACACCTGTGGATTGATTTACTAGTCCTGGAAGCCTTGGTTGGAACAAATGCTTTGGAGCCCTAGAAGGCTTGGGTAGAGACTGGTTTAATGATGGTTTTGTGATGTCTGACTGTGAGGTGGAATCACTATTTGATGGGTTGAGGTGGTTTGACCTTAGGAAGCCCTTCATGGTTTTGGATTCATGTGCTCTATGAGATCCCACATCCATGCTTGGAATATGACACGAGGGTGAATGGTTGAAGAGAGATTTGGATCAACCATTCTATGGTTAGGTGGAATGTGGTAGTCCCATACCAAGTTATATTTTGCATCATTAATATGAGGTTATTGCTCCCTGTTATCTCATGAGTATTATACTGGTTTATATGGGGACTATATGGCTATTGTATCCTTGGTATTTCTATGGCTATTATGCTAGTTATGAATATGTATTATGGCAGTGGCTATGTATGGCTCTCATCATGTTTTTACTTGTGTATGAATGAACAATGTATCTATGGCCTAATGTATAAAATTGTAGCTAAAGTGATAAGGAAATAATTCCTCATAGCGAATCTCAGATAATTATGAGACCCATATGCTCAGATATGTTATTTACACCTGTAGATTACATATTTGTGATATGTTTGACGAAATGTCTATCATGGCTAGTAGGGGTCTAGTCAAGGTCTTATTCAAGTAATTTCATTAGTATTGTTATTTCCATGTTATCTTACTATTCTAAAGGTGTCATTCAATTATGGGCAGTGACCTGGGTTCTGGGCCTGAAAATGTGGCTTCAATCTTTGGGATGCTGGCACAAAATTGAGAAAAAAAGTTCTTGGACACTGGCTTGTAGGCTTGCGAGAGCATCTAGAGGTCCCTGAACACTAGCATGCCCATAAAATGAGAGCGTCTAGAGGTCAAGTGGTCCAAAATCTCAGTGGGACCAAGGGTTTGGTTGGAAGAAAGGTTGGATTGGTTCCTAAGGGTCTTATTACTGATGTTGAATGTTTGTATCACGTGTTTCCGCTGGTTTCACTTCCTTAACGTGACTTATGAGGTTGAATCATATCATAGTGGCCTCTCGTCACATGTTTACCTCGGTTGGCTGGTTGCTTGTGTAGATGTGGGAGGAGGGCGTTACATAGTGGTATCAAAGCATGGTTCACCCATCGAACTAGATGGGTGGTGTGTTGGTCATGCATTCATGTAAGTTCCATATGTGGATAATTTGCTTGTAGTCCATGTGCTTGCTTAATTTGTATGGTGTTGATCATAGTTGTAGTGATGTCACCATGTGAAGGTGGATGATGTTGTTGTGGGATGTGTCGTCATGAGTGTATGGTTGTATATGCATTTGTTATGCGTGTAAGTGTCTATATGTTATTATGCATTCATTTTCATGGTTATGGGTATGCATGTATGGTAGGTCATACATACTTTATGAGGTCATTGTATGCAATTAGGTCATCATGATGATATTGGTATGTTATGATGCTGATGTGTTGGATGAGATAGAGAAGGAGACACAAATCATTAAAGTGAAGTTGCAATAATGGACTTCAGGGTAAGAGCAAATCATCATACAGGTGTTGTATGTTTGGCATGCAGGTAATTTAGTTAATGGTCTGTTATATGCATTAGGGTTATATACATTAGGTTTATGTATGTGTCTGTGATTTTATATTTACACACATGATAGGTGCTAGTTGATTAGTATAGTCATACACACATGTGTCAGATAGTCATGAATGATAGTAACCTGTGGTTGTATGCATTGCTATTATTGTTTTAGGTTAGATAACTTGATGATTATGTTATATGTTGTTGATGGGTATGTTATAGGTTAACTTGTTGTTGTTATATGATAGTTAGCTTGATGATTAGGTTATATGTTGTTGATGAACATGATATATAACTTGTTGTTATATGCTAGTAAATTGATGATTAGGGTTATTTCATTAAGATATTGATGTTGTATGTAACATACTAATTCAGATTGTTCATATGCATGATGGTTGTGTTCATTGCATTGAAGATCTTGATGTTACATGTATCATGCTAACCTGGATTGGTCTATGCAGATGATTATGGTCATGACATTCAGGTATGAGTCAATATGTTGTGATATTATGTCATACTAATCTAGAATAATCGTACATACATGATTTTTATGCATGAACGACAAATGTTTATGAGCTTGTGATGTGAACAAGTTAGTTAGTTACTGTTATGGATATCATGATCTTATTTGTGGTTGATTTGATATGATGTGAAGTTATATCGTGCTAATATGGATTGATTATGCAGAAAATATTACCTCCCCTGAGATACATTAAGGTATGAACTTGATTAATAGGACTATGTGTTCCAATGATCTTGTCTTAATATGATTGCACAAACACATATGTGTTGAGATAGTTGATATGTAATTGAGTGTAGTAGGTGATACTTGTAGCATTATGTCTAATGACTATGAGTTGACTATGGATTATGACATGATTGTTAGTCTTTGTAAAGGTTGATTTCAAATTGATAGACATGATTGTCTTCATATTTGGAACATGTGGTTGACATGTGTAAACAGTTCAGGAAACATTCTTGGTATCATCATAACTAACAGTTGGGTGATGTGATAGCACAGAGTAAGCCTCGATTACAATAAGGTAAAAAGGTAAAAGAAAGGAATTCGACAAGAATTACTTTGGCCATGTTTGGAAACCCTAATTCAAAATGAATCAGTGCTTTACATATAGGAAGTCTTCTTAACCTTGAATTTTTTTGACATTATAGGGATATATGCTATATTCATGAACATGTATTTGACATGTATTCTAACTAGTCTCTAGTTATAGGTGGATCTATTAAAGGAGTTGGAGTCCCTTGAGACATGGAAAAAATGTGCTCAGCTACAAGGAACAATTCTTAGCATAACAAGGTGATATAACTAGTATATTTTTATATTTACTTATACATTAACAATTATGTGTTTATGGTAGTGCGATGCAGGGAGTTTCATGGCAAGAGAAGTTGCCATGAAATATTGAAGAAGGCTCAGGTTGAGATTTGCTTGGGAACCATGGGAATTGAGTCAAAGTGTTTGTTTCCAGTCTTGTTCTTTTGGTATTTTTTTTTATTTGTTGCGCTTGATTTGCGGCTTTGTTTACGTCTTGTGTATGGCCATACCACTTTGTTTTTGCAGTTGTGTTGTTATTGGTTTTCATGGTTTTCTTCATGTTTGTTTCTTATGCTTTCCTTTTAAGTTTTGAGTCTTGGGAATTGGTTAGGAAAGAGGCAATTTAGTGGAGCTCAGAGAGAGTTGAATGAAATCTAGTAGGAAATGTAAGACTCAGATGAAGTCGATGCATGTATAAAGGAAATTGAAGGCAAGAGTATGACAACCAGTTGGACTAGTTGGGTCCATTGGTGTAAATGGACGATGACGGGACAATCATAGGAAAGGTAATCAAGAAAGGTGAAATAAATGGATCTAAGGAGTTAGATGCCTTGGCTATATTGGGAACTATTGTTTTCGATGTTGTGCATTTGTTGCACACATAAAGGGATTTCTCTTAACCTTGATCTTATGATATCTAGTAATTACGTTGTGATCATGATTATGTTGATGTCTATATGTGTAGACATGTATGTATGTGGGTATTCCATGTTTGATAGGGTCATAATCGATCATGATTATTTTATGTGAATGTTTACATGTATAGATGTATGTATGTATTTCGTTGACTGAATAGATCATTATGTTTTTATGTTGATGTTTATATGCATATTGTTATTTAATAGGATCATGACTGTTTATGCTAATTTTTATGTATATGTATGTATGTATCCATGTATCTATGTCATTGTCTGACAGGGTCATATGGGATCATTCTTGTGGAGGAATGATTTCTTATGTAGGTGAATGGCATGAAGAGCTTCATGGCCTTACGTGGAATCAATTGAGAGGAGTAATGTAACACCCTCCTCCCACATCCACCCAAGTAACCATTCCAACTAGGGTAAACATGAGACGAGAGGCTAGTATGATCAGATTCGACCTCCTAGGTAACCTTAAGGAAGTGGAATTGAAAGAACATCACATACATCCATCCAACATCATCAAAAAAACCATCAGGAGACAAGTCAACCACTCAGACAACCTGTCCCTGGGTCCCACTGTTGTTTTGGAAAATTTAAGGCTCAGTCACTCTAACGCTATGGGCAAGGGAGTGACCTAATACCTAAAGTCACTCTCGTAGGCCTGCATGACAACGACTATGAATGAAACTTTCCAATTCTGTGCTAATGAGTCTGGGATTTGAGCCACTTTTTTAGGCCCAAAGCCCAAGGCACTGCCCATAATTGAATGAAAGCTCATAATTAAGTATATGGAAAAAATGATGAAAAAGTAAATAATTGACCAAGGCCTTAACCAAACCCCTACTATCCATGACATGAATTTCATCAAACATATCATTGACTTGTAACCTATAGGTGTAAATAACATAGTTAAGTGTGGGGATCTCTTATTTATTTGAGAGTCACCATGAACCATTGTTTCCTCATGTCATTTGTTGCCTTATCACTTATTAGGTCATAGACAAAATATCCAATCAAATACAAGTAAAAACATGCTGAGGTCCAAACATAGTTATTGCCATAAAATGTACATGTAACCAACATAATAGCAACAAAATTATAATAAACATATCATCCATCAAAATCCATATATACACTAGTACATTTACACCTGAAAATCAATGGAATGAATTTATCATTAATCAATGCAATGAACCGATCGGAGATGGGACTACCGCGTTCCACCTGACCATAGATTAGCTGAGCCAAGTCTCTCTTTAGCCAATCATCCCCGTGCCATATTCCAAGCATGAATGTGGGCCGCAAACCAAAAGAACTTAGCTAGGGCATACCGATGCTAAACCACCTCACCCTCATCAATAGAAACTAGGCTTTACCATAATCCATCCCGGATCACTAGGCCAACATAATGAACACATAATAACTGGCTTTACTGTGATCTCCACTTGATCACTAGGCCGAACAAGCATGGATGCTACCAGATTTCTCCACCTACACCGTGAGGAATAATCCTGTCTCCTAGTCTCAGTATTTACCGCAATCCAAACCCAAATCACTATGCCCTAAATTGAGACCCATTCTCCAGGCTTTACTGCGTATCCTAAACCCAGGATTACTAGGCCCAACGGAGAGAAAACCACCTCTAGGCTTTACCGTATATCTTGTCATTCACTGGCAAGGATTCTTATGCCATACGAGGCAACACAAAATCCAGCTTTATTGCAACCCACAATTTGGTTTAGGGGTTACTAGGCCATGCTTTATATCATTTCGGAGATCCACCTCACTCAACTTCGAATCCATCTGGCAATCTAACTCAGCCAAACATGAGAACCCCATCACACCATGGCTATCCGAAAATGGCAAGTTTAGGCTGAAAAACACTATCACACCTAGCAAAACCTGTGCCATGATAGAAAAGAACCATGTGCAATGCCATGCATGCCAAATCTACCAGGGAAAATACACATGCAAGTTGACACCTACAATGAAGCCTATTGTAGTTGCTTGATCCTACCTTTCCCCGCTTGACCTTTGCTTCATCTTGCCTTCTTTTCCTTTCTTGTTCCAATGCCAAAGTGCTCCAAGAAAAAACTCTAAGTATCCAAGAGTATGAGAGAGAGAATAATGAGAGTGCTCCAAAACTAAATTGACAAAATGTTACCAACTGATCCTTAGAAGCCTTTTTGTGAATGAGGCCTCTATTTTCTTCATTTTCCATTATTTTCCTCCTCACATGAAACCTATGACATTTCACCTCCTTTTTCTCCTAATTTCCATTATTTTAATAAATAATTGTGCCAAAAATGCGATTTTCCCTTTCCAAAGCCTTAGCCATTGCCTTTGCCAATTTCCTTCGCCATAAACAACCAAGTTAACATCCCCTAGGATGTCTTGCCTAAAATTCAGCTTGGAATAAGTGTCTCATTCATCCATGGTTATTGTTTTTAAGTTATATTACATGGAATTTTCACCAAGGCTATTACAAAACCCTTCCCCTTGGGGGACACTGTCCTCGATGTTCAATCACATGTATACCTCAACAACCTGCTGAAATAAGACATACTTCTCATGGAGCTTTATAACATAGCTCATTGCAGTATTTACAATGAAATACCCACCCAAAAGAAAACATCATGACAACATGACAAAAAACCATATGGTGGAGCTTTATAACATAGATCATTACAGTGTTTACAAAGATCATCCTGCTGAGTGCCAACTCATGTGACATCATAACGTCATGATAATATAACCACATGAAAAGATAATAACATAACACCCATACCACATAGTGTAGCTTTATAACACAACTCATTACGGTATTTACATCCATACACGAGTGTACATATAACAACATCATCAAAACATATATACCAAAACATATGCCAAATCATATATTAAAACATATACCAAAATATACTAACATCATATCTAAGCATATATATCAAAACATCATATAGCATATATCAACCATCATAAAGCATGTATTGATCACCATAAATCATATACTAAACCAACATAAAACAAATAATAGACTACCATAAAGAAAATACCAACCACCATAAGCAATCACCAAACCACCATATCAAAGTTGCTTTGCCTCAAACGACAATTAAGGAAGGATACATAGCCCGCATGTGATCTTCCATCTCCCATGTAGCTTCATCGAGCCCAAAGTGGTTCCATTGCACTTTAAATTACTCTATTACTTGGTTTCAATTTGCTTGTTGGGGCCTGACCCAGGTTCAGAGGTGATTTAGCCAAACAAATCTTGGTACTACTAGCCCTTTTGGCAATAGTCAGTGGAGAGTGGACTGAAGTCTCACTCGAAGTAGTATGGGAGGGTGCTAGAACTAGGTTTCACACCTTGGAGATGTCTCATGAGTTCAAGTTGATTGCGGTTCGGCCCCACATGCACGTCGTTACACGCACTTACCCGTACCTCGCAGCCTGTGATGCGGTCTTCACACAACCCTACTCGAGGGCCAAACACTGTTATTACCCAAGTCCTTACTAGTATTCCACTGTTAGTTGATTAACTTAGTTTATTTGCATGTGTAAATAATACTTAGCAATATAAATCATTCATACAAGTGCAGACAGTAAATAAACAATATATTTGCAATTGATATCCAACATGTAATAACTCAAGAACAGATACACAAAATTTGGATAAAAATTCTCTTTATTATTCTCTTCTTTGGTTACAGACTCAACTCCACCCTGCACACTCAGCTGCAGGGGTCCGCGCACTCAGCTGCGAACTTCTAGGCCTCTGCGCACTCAGCTGCAGAGCCTTCTCCTACTCTACGACCCAGGACACACTTCGACACTTGCTCTATGATTCTACTTCTCTATCTCCTAATTTTCTCTCCAACTCTCTTTTACACTTAGAGCCTCTCTCTATTTATACAATCCTATGGTCCGCAAACCATGGGTAGGCTGACATTACATTACAAACTAGGGCGGAAAACCTATGACTCTACCATACTTTTGCGCCAAGAATTTGCGGGGCTTTACAACATTATTTGGTCAAAACATGGGTTTTGAGCCCAAAAACATGCCTTGGGGGGATTCCATGCCCAACAAGCCCCCAACACAAACATCGTGACTCGCTCTCAAGTCACTCTGTTGGCACAGTGATCTTGGCACCAAGTTCCTCCAACTGTCCTCGAACTGTGCTGATGTCGACAACACACTGCGCTGCTGCTTACTGAAGCTGTTGCATCCTCTATTTTGAGACCTATATGTCTGGGGTGCTTCTTTCCATTAATGTGTGCATCCCCTGTATGTGCACCAACTTTCCTTCGATGTCTGCTGTGATAATGAAAGTCTTGTCAATCCATGGATGGATGCACACTTTGAGAACTTCCTCCTTATGTTGCGCCACATCCAACTATTCCTTTAGTGCCTTGTCTTGCTGCATCCTTGCAAGCCACTGAGTGAGGACTACTATTTAGGCAGTTCCTCTAAAACTATCGTATTGCTGCTGAAGTTCTCACACCTTTGTCTCTAGGCGCTAGATGTTGGGGTCCTCCTATAGAGTTGTGAGGACCTCAAGTGCTTGCTCCAACAAAGTGGTACAGTCTTGCATTGCACCTCCAATTTCTTCCAATATCGTTGCAATAGTGCTAGCATGTTGTTCTCGGACCTTCGGGGGAGTGGAAGGTTGTGCCTTTAGCCGTAGCTCAGCGATCTGAAGATTCAGCTCCAGCTGAACCTTGGTCACTTCTTCTCTAACCTCACAAAATCCAGTTACCAACCTATGAATCCATACTTCTGTTGGTAGATCTGTTGGGATGGCCAGCTCTGGGATGCTTTGGTAAGTGTCATCTACCACCTGCACCAATTGTTGGTTCTATGACACCAATTCATTGCACTATAGACTGCGCTGTGTTGATCTTTTGTTCGTTGAGAACTCTGTTGTTATCCCATCCTGTAGCTGATATAATGTCTCTCATGGAACGATAGCCAAATTAAGGCTAAGGCCTTTGATCATGTTAACCACAAATTTGTCGGTCTCATTTGCTGCTACTAGTGCTCCTTTAAGTAACACTATGGTGTTTTCCATCCTTGCGCACAACATCTGCTCTGCTGCTGAGGATCTTGCTGCGAGGTGGGTTGAAAGGGTACCCACCTGAGGGGGCCGCACTTGTAACTCCTGTAGTTGTGCCTTGAGGGCCCCCAACACAGTCTGGTGCTCTTGCATAAACTCCTGAAGTGCCTCATTGGTGACATCGTGAACCATCTTGCCGATGTCATGGAGGTCACCTTCGATTAAGGTGATTGGGTTAGTGGCCAACTTTGAGGCCTTGACCTTCTTCCTCGGTCCTGTTCTCTTTTCCATGTGTGGGCACTTCAGTTGTATGGACGTGGTCCTGGGGTTTGTGTTCCCTTCTGCTATTTATGATTCCTCTACCTCCTACCCCTGTGAGGACGTTGCTTGGTCCTCATCTGCCTTCGTTGTTACTTCTTTTGCCCCCTATGTTGCTATTGCTACTTCTCCAACCTTTTTCTTCTTTGTGGCTTTTTGTGTCACTTCCTGCACTACCTTTTCCTTAGCTGTTGTTGTTTCTTGCCTCCTTTTTGCGGCTAATTGTGTGACATGTAGCTTGGCATCATCCTTCTTCTTTTGCTCTGCCACCTTCTCAAGTTTTGCCAAGTCTAAGGTGCACCATTTCGGAGGCCACGTCTCCAAGAAATTGAAGATGGCGTTGTCAGTGGCTATAACCAGGAGCTTCGTCCACTGCTTCATTGTATCCTTGCCTGCCCTGATTTATACATTATTCATTTCGACTTTGAATTCTGCAAAACTCTGCAGACTTTTGTACACCATAGGTGACAGGCATGACCTTCGATTGATCCACATCCAAATGCTCATCTCCATGAGCACCCAGAAAATTTTGGTGTCATGAATTTCACGTCCTTTGTGGCCCAGAGTGAAGCATACTTTGTGGCCTTCGATAAGTATTTGTCAATGTTGGGGAATTGACTGTCTTCTGGTAGTTCCCCTGCTACGAGCACGATGGATAACAACAACCACACGTAGTGGAAGGTTTTACCCTGCTCCTGGGCTTCATGACAATTTTTCAAAAATTCATCGCAGAGGAATTCAGACCAGTTGAAGTAGACCCCCTCCACGCACTGCTCGGCTAGTGCGACCACCACACTGGTACCTCGTCGGCGTGGCACTTCCTCATAACTTTACTGGTGAAGAGTTGGGTTGCTATGCATACCCCTTTTTCCTTGATGCTGGAGAGGGCATAACCCCTCTTCTTCCTCTCCATCTTGTATTTTGTCTTCATGGATTTTGCAAGGGCCAAATCACTACCCTTTCCTTCGGCTATGGTTGCAATGTCCTTTCCTTTATAGGGGAGACGAGAAATGTGATGAATGAGGTCCGCCGTGATGGGGATAGGCTCCTCCAACCATAGATACCCATCATGCACCAGGCATAGTAGTTTCCTAATGACGAAAATTGTGATTGGTGCACGGTGGAATTATGGTATCCATAATAAATAAGCAACCCAACCTTCTCCACACCACACAACCACTTCTGCGACTCTAACATTATCACTGCCACCTCAGTGTTTTGCTTCATTAGGTTCCCAGTCTCTAGGTGCGGGAACTTCTCGTGGTCAGCGAAGTCCCAGTCTTCAAACTTCATGGTTGGCACACGGCCTAGGTGCGTGCCCTCAAACACAATGCCATTTGGGAGGAGTGGGGTCTGGAGTGAACTCTTGGTTTCATCCAAGTCCTTCGGCACTTTGCTTTTCCCTTTCCATGGAGGGACATAAGCAGGAAGTTTTGTTGCAGAGCGTATAGGTTGAATATCCTCCTTCATATCTTCGTCTTCTTCCGCTATGATGATAATGGCCTGTAAATATTCTTCTTCCTTATCTGTGTCGATTGTGATTATTGCGTAGTGGGTTCCTCGGGGACATGTGTACGGGGGCCATTGCTTGTTTATCTTTCTTGGGCCTTAGCATTGGGGTGATTTGGGGATTTCTGCTACAACCCCGGTGCCTTCGGGAACGTCCTCCACTATTGGGGTCTGCGCGGCCTCACCGATGGTTACCTCTTCAATTAGAAAACCATCCTTCGTGGTTGTCATCGTATCTAGGTTGTAGTCTATCACTTGGGAACTTAGGGGCTCAATTATCACTCGGCTCTTAACGCTCAGTGCTCTGCTCAAGTTCTCAATTCTCAAATGACCAAGTGTTGTTCACTGGCCAACCCTTTGTGTTTTATAGTGTCTTTTGAATTTGAATTCGACTGTTCCCCCCACTTTTGGGCCATTAATGCTTTCTTGGCGGTAAATTTTCCCAAATCTTGCCCATAAATCGCGTCTTAAATGCCCGCCACCCACTCCATTTGGCCTCAAATCGAACATCCCATCGTGAATAGTGACACCAACGGACACTTTCTGCCTATCTATGCGGTAGCACAGCCCTTCGTGCATGGTCGCAAACCCTGTGATGCTCTGCTGCTGCATGCATTCCCAATATTGCGCAACTTCCAGACAGAGTAGTTTATAGTCTCGCACTTCCTTTCAACTGCCTGAAGCGCTAAGACTATTCTTCCTGCGGTTAGTCAGGTGGTCACACCACCCATGTGGGG
Source organism: Pinus taeda (assembly GCA_000404065.3). Lineage (NCBI taxonomy): Eukaryota > Viridiplantae > Streptophyta > Pinopsida > Pinales > Pinaceae > Pinus > Pinus taeda. The sequence goes on from APFE030366610.1 coordinate 50,412, forward strand.
CTCCACCCCGTCCTTCATCATGGTTTGTGGAGAATCAACACCTTCTATTGTGTGTTCGCCATCGTGCACTTTACTACTTGCAACGCACTACCCTGGTCACTACGTTTGGTGATATGTGGTCCAAGCCAAGGCAGTAGCCTAACGAGTTCACGGAAATAGTTCTCCCAGTTATCAGTATGATCATACGCACCTTTCCTTACCATCTTCAATTTTTCGATGAGAAATGCTTCCTTTATTTCATCTTCTAGCTTCTTGACCTCGGCGTCCATCAAAGCGCTTTTCTCCCTTAGCCATACCTAGTCTTTTTCAAGTTCGTGAAGTCTAAGGTTTCCCTATCGGATTTCTTCTCATGTCTTATGTGTTCTGTTTCTTGCGGCTGTGTGATCTCTTCATTCTAGGCTTCACGGACTGTTGTATCTATGGGTGCTGCTATGCACAGACTAGGCTTCCCATACTCCATAGGGATTACAGCTCCTGCTTCATACTTCAGCTTCAAAAGTGCTCACGCGGTCAGGGTCTTACACATGATCCTATAAGCCCATAGAACCGCTGGTACATGAAGGTCCCAGTTAGTGCGTCTCACATGGTGGACCGTGTTCAGCACTTCGCACACCTTGTCAAATTCTTCTTCGTGTATAATCTTTGGCGCGATTGGTCTTAGCATAATTTTTCATTCACGCCCTCCTCTTTCCTTCTCCTGCTTGTTGTTCATGTTTCCTATTGTGATGATGGTGTGCGTTCATGTAGGTTGCGTACCATACGCCTGTACCCATCTAGAGAGGTGGGCGTGTAGGTTGTTTCATCAATCATACCTAGCTTCCATCCACAGTTGAGGCTTTCCAAACTGTATAAGCATCATTCTTCTACAGTCGCACCAGATCTCAAAACTCCTCTAATGCGTACCCTACCATCTTGCGGGCGTGGCGCACAGTGCCCATTTCAGAGTGTCTAAACATTGTTGTTCTAGCACCTCTTTTTCAAATTTATTCAGGAAGTCATCCACTGTTGTCAACCCATCATACATGGGCAAATCCCTTACCTCTATTGTCACACAACACAATGATCTTACCATCATGTTGAAATTGAGCATGGTTACCTCGTGTAACCGATTCTGCCATCGTTCTATTTCCTCATCTAAATCCGATGTGCAGGAGCTTTCACGCTCCCACGAAATCCTGCTATGCGCAGTTGGATTCACCCAATCATGTTCTGGGTGATTATCTTGTAGATACAATCTAAATTGTCATCACTCTCGTCGTCATGCACTGGCTCCGTGTAGCGCGATCCTTCCACAGGGTCTAAAGGTACCATTACGCGCAGTGAATTTTTCTCAAAAATCATTTTGCATTTCTTTAGATTTATCACTCCATTCATATCAATGGCCCAATCTATTCCCAATAGCGCGGGATAGGGATTTTTGTCATCAACAATCTCTATCACTTCGAAATTTGCAAGTGCGCTTGCACCTTCGATATCTATCATTATTGCTTGCAATCTTCCTATCGGTAGGATCTTTTGTTGGTTGACCATTCATAATTGAATAGGAGACCATTGCAATGCTGGCCTGCCCATGCGCTCCCATGTCTGCTTTGGCAGTGTGTTCACATCTGATCCTAGATCCAAAATCACTTGATCCATTTCGTATTCACATTGTGTGCTTCTTGAGCTTTCAGACTATGTGCGGTTCTCCTGACCTGGCACACCTAGTGATGAGTTCCTATAGTCCCTTCATAGCCTTGCTGTCATGCAACAACTTCATGCATGTCTCCAAAAAGGTAGTAAGCATTGGTGGGTCCATCTCCAGTTCTAGTTTGTCTTTACTACCTGAAGTGGAGGCCTCCATGAAGCTCTTCTTAGCTTCCATGAATGTCTCCTTTAACTGCTCTAAACCGAACTTTGGTTCCTTTTTAGGAGCCTTACGAACCCAAGCACTCTCTTCAGGTTGCCTGCCCTTGTCATCTCCTATTGTAATACTGCTTCGGAGCACGATGTTTACATTCGGGTGCTCTTCACGCGGCTCATACCTCATCATTTGTAGGTTCTGAGTTGGGGGAGGCTTGAGTATTCCTTTATCGTACAACCTCGCTATCAGTGTAGGGAAGTACTCCATGTCATGATCAAACTGGGTACCATATAAACATGATGCTCTCTTCGGATTTGTACAATCGCGGGCATAATGCCCTGGCCCTTCACAATTGTAAGAAATCAATTGTCTACAACCCCTTCCTGGTCCCATTCCACCTTGACCTTGTCTGTGCCCCTGAAATACAATGTGTGCCATTCCTGCATTTTGATCGAGGGCTCACATTTCAGTTATCAGTTCATAACTTCTACAGGTGCATTCATCATGGCCTACTGATCTGCAGAAATTACAAAACAACTACTGGGAAGTCTGCATATACTTTTGTAATAGGTGACAATTATCTGTAGCATGCTTCCCTCCTCTCTGACAAATTGCACACCATAATGCAGGTGCCGTGCTCAGTCCTACTTGTGCCTCTGGTCTCAATGGCATCGACCCTCCTCCCGCTAGGTAGTTTGCGAAGTCGAGACAATGGTCCTTGTCATCCCCCTGGCCTTTGCATTTTATGCACCATACCTCCTCGTGTGCCTTTGAGTGAGTTGTCCTGTCTTGTTTCAAACTCTGCATTTCAAGACACAAATTTTTCAGTTGTACGTGGATTTGTTGGGCTCCCAGGCCAGGATCTTGTATCGGGGTCTCGTGTAGTCTCATTGCAATCTCCAAATCTTTGACTTGGGTGGATAACTTCTCTTATGATAGCGTGGTCCTTAGATGTGGCGTTAATGATGCTATAAACCATGCGTGGCGTTGTCCATCCATCAAGGTCATGTTGGATTCACGAATCATACCCTTCAGTCTCTGATCCAACTCCCAGGGAGTCTCGCTTGGAAGCATCGCGATTTCCTTAAGCTCGATAATCGACTGCATCTCTGATTTTGGCCTGCTAAATTCCCTATTCAATGCAGCCTGGATATCTGCGATCCCCACATTTGGGTGGTCATTATAATGCTTAATGTACCATGTCAGTGTGTGATCCTGTAATGCACTTACCAACATTGCCTTCTTTATATTGTCATCCATGACTACTTGTGCTTCCGGTGGTGGTGTAGGCGGAGGTGGTATGCGCGAAATTCGCTGCCTTATCACACTGATCGCACTTCTTGGTGAAACTTTCGTGAGCTCTTCCTCGCTTTCTTTCCAAGGCAAAATAAAGGGGCTAGTTTCTATCTTTGCGCTACCTTCATTTCTATAGATCCTCCCACTTTGCGTAGCCCCAAACATCAATTTATTCACATAACCCACTTTTCACACAGTAGTGTTTTAATCCAAGTGTTAAAAAATTTAATGTACTTACCTTGTTTTCCTTTGAGAAAGCATCGTTCTACCATGCTGTAGCTGACTAACGTGTATACCATGAATTTGGTGATAAACCCCCCATAATTCAATCAAGCCAATGGTCCACAACGCGCACTATCTTATCTTCTGATGCTTCTAGTTTGCGCACCAATTCTAGAGTCCACACAATCGGTTTGTCGAGCCTACACCTTCCCTGACTATCTTCTAGCTTCATGATCCACTCTTACAACTCAAAGGGGAAGGATGCAAAGAAAATTTAGTGGATTTTCGTATATAAGTAGTGCTCTAACCATTGTTCCTTCAATACTCGCAGATTCCTATTTTCCTGCGCTGTGAACTCGTGAATTTTTCTGTCCAACTACCCCTCAATTTATTTCTTTGTCGGATTCAAATGACACGACATTAGATATCCCTTATGCAGATCCCGGTCCCAGCAATGGAACCATTTGTTGGCTTGTTGGGGCTTGACCTAGGTTCATAGGTGATTTAGCCAAACAAATCCTCGCACTACTGGCCCTTTTGGCAACAGTCCCCAGAGCACGGACTGAGGTCTCACCCGAAGTAGTATGGGAGGGTGCTAGAACTAGGTTTTTGCACCTTGGAGATGTATGATGAGTTTAAGTGGCTTGCGGTTCAGCCTCGCATGCACGTCATTACATGCACTTACGCATACCTCGCTTTTATAGCTCCAAATCTCACTCTTGTGGTTTGTGATGCTGCACTTATGGCCTAAGGCAACCCCTCCTTCCAGACCTGGTCCAAAATTTAAAAAACAATGTTTTATTCCCTATACGCGAAATTGACCTGAGCTAAACACGTGTATATGCGGGTATGTGTATACCCAACCCGTGTATATGTCTTAAAACACTTAAAAAAAAATAAATCTCCTTAATTTCAGGTGGAGATCATGGGTTTCACCTTTTGATTACCTGTTAGTGCCCGTGGCCCAACTATTCCCAACGAATTTCCATCTAAAAAACTACTTTGGGAGAAGTATAAAAAGGCTTCAATGGGAAGGCCTAAGGGAGGAGAGGAGAGAGAAAGATTATTATGCTGAGATTTCCCTGACCAAGTCTGAAGATACTAGTGCCTCCTGTACTTCCCCCATTTTACAAAAAACCCTTATTTCCTTATGTGTGTTGATGTCTATCTACTACTTGAGATATCATGGAGTAAGTCATGGAAGGAGTTTGTTAAGGGCTTGAGACTGGATGAATCTAGAAGACGGTTCTGCTTGGAGCCTGCGAAAGGACGAATCAGGTGAAATTATTCCTTTCTGTACTTTATTTGTCTATAATAAAAGAAACACATGTCTTTGTTCCTGATATAAATCTTCTTCATGTTTATGATATTCATGTTATGATTCATAT
>APFE030366613.1:8531-11031 GCA_000404065.3 Pinus taeda
AAGAGGGTTTTTAGCCATTTTTGAGGAGCATGAGTATGGGTGAATGTGGTTTATAGCACAGTAGGGAGACTGACATGATGGCAGTGATATTTTACTGTGTAACAATTCCCATCCTTTCAGCAACCTCTCCCCCTTTGACATCAATGGAAAATGGGGTGTCCTAACAACACCTTTTCCCATCACGTGCCCCCCCCGTCATCATGCTTTCCTTTTTCTCGCAATGTGGTACAAGAGTGATGTCTTAGTTTTGCATTTATTCATGTGATCAAACAACTCCCCTTGCCTGCATAAAATCCTCTTGCTTTCTTCTTATGGAACCCAAGTCAAGAAAGATTATTATTTTGAGTGGAAGGCATATTCAACAATGGATGTGTGGTGCAGGAAAATATCATGCTTTTCTTCCCATAATCTTTTTCTCGCCCTAATATTTGCATGCTCCTTGTGATAGATGGTAGTAGAGGAGACCAACTTGTCAATATTTTCTGCAAAATTTCTAAGATATGATTCATCATAGTCATCATGAGAGAGATATCTATGTGTCTCATGGAATGATTGTCCATATGTCACTCATCAAGGTTTGAACTTGACATCTCTATCACTCACATTGACTTTCAAAAAATCGTGTAACTTATATATATTTTTGCAAAATATTTCATCGATTTCTTTTACTGAGTATGATTTCCTTATTGCCATAAAGTGAGCATATTTGGTGAGTCTGTCGACTACTACGAAAATCTTGTCCTTGCCTTCAGATACTAGTAATCCTTTAATAAAGTCCATCGAGATTTCTTCCCATTTCTGATTTGGAATGTTTAAAGGATGAATTAATCATGGTGTCATAATATTTTCGCTTTATTCCTTTGACACGTGTCACATTTTGCTGCATCCTTCTGAATATCGCAATTCATTCCCTTCCAAAGGAAGGATTGACGTGCATTGTAGTAAGTCTTAAAGAATCCAACATGTCCAGCTGATGGTGAGTCATGTGATTCCTTGAGTATCTTAAATTTAAACTTGGAATTTGTATTTAAATAGATTCTTCCCTTGTACGATAGGATATCATTCTTCCTCTCAAATTTTGAGTTGTTGGGAAGGTTATTGATTATTGCCGTTTTTATTTCTGGATCCTTGGCATACTCACTTCGAATTTCGTTAAGCCACTCAGGAACAACAACCGAAATTGCAAGTTGTGTTGGTTCTTCATCTTTCCTGGATAAGGCATCTGCTACTGCATTATCTTTACCTCTTTTATGTAATATTTCCAAGTCAAAAACGGTAATTTTTTCAATCCATTTTTGTTGTTCTTTGGAAAGTGTTTTTTGTTGAAGGAGATGCTGGAGACTGTTGTGGTCTATTCAAATGGAAACTTACTTCCCAAAAGATATTGCCTCAAATTAGTTAGTGCGTGCATGATAGCGAGCATTTATTTGTTGTATGTGGATTTGAGGCATTCCCTTTTGTTGAGCTTCCTACTTTCAAAAGCTATTGGATGTCCTTGTTGCATTAGTACTGCACCTATACCGAATCCAGAAGCATTACACTCAATGATAAATGGTTTAGAAAAATCTGGTGTTGCTAATACAGGAGCATTAGACATAATTTCCTTTAATTGTTCAAAACACCTTCTTGCTTCCTCATCCCATAGAAACAAATTCCTTTAAAATATTTGTCAGAGGTGCAGTTATATGTGCATAGTTTTTAATAAACCTTCGATAATATCCAATCAAACCTAAGAACCCTCTTAGCTTGGATATATTGACAGGTTTGGTCCATTCTTTTATAGCTTTGATTTTATTAGGGTCCACCTTTACGCCTTCAGGGGATATAATGTGTCCAAGGTATTCTACTTCTTCCTTTCCAAAGGTGCATTTGGAATTTTTTTGCGTTAAATTGGCATTCTTTAAGTAGTGTAAGAAATTTGTCCAAATGTTGCAAGTGCTCATTCCAAGTTTTACTGTAATTTAGAATATCATCAAAGAATACTAATACAAACTTCTTGAGATGTGGACGAAATAATTCGTTCATGGTTGCTTGAAACGTTGCTGGTGCATTGGTTAATCCAAACGGCATTACTCTAAATTCATAGTGACCTTCATGTGTTCGGAATGCCGTTTTTGGTATGTCCTCTAATTTGATAGTAACCTGATCTTAAGTCTAATTTTGAGAAATACTTTGCGCCATGTAACTCATCCAACATTTCGTCGATAAAGGGGATTGGGAACTTGTTTTTGATTGTTATTTTGTTTAATCCTCTATAATCAATGCATAGCCTAAATGAACCATATTTCTTCCTTACCAATACCACTGGAGCAACATAAGGACTTTTACTTTTCGAGATGATCCCACACTTTAAGAGATCTTGCATTAATCTCTCGATTTCTGTTTTTTGGTGATGTGGATATCGGTATGGCTTGATGTTGACAGGGTCTGATCCTGCCTTGACTTCTATTGTATGCTCAATTTCCCTATTAGGAAGCATCTTCATAGGTAGGTCTTGAAA
>APFE030366613.1:13531-79440 GCA_000404065.3 Pinus taeda
GGCTGCGGGAAAGTGCAGAGGACTGTGGACGAGGGTTTGCAGTGGATTGAATGGTGATACATACAGTGAAGTATGACAATGGATAGATGCGTGAAACTAGTACATGCGATAGGATTCGACGGGCTCCGATACCAGATGAAGTGACAAACTTCAATGGTAAACAAAAATATGTATATAAATATCTTTATTAATAAAATGAATACTGAATTGATGATTACATTTTTAGAGAGAGCCCCGGTTATATACAACCTTGGTGCCTCTTGGTGAAAGGGCATGATCTTTGGTCATGCCCTTTTGCCTATATACTACAACTAATCAAATTTACATAATCCTAACTAATTTTTACATAACAATGGAACCCAAGTCAAGAAATATTATTATTTTGAGTGGAAGGCATATTCAACAATGGATGTGTGGTGCAGGCAAATATCATGCTTTTCTTCCCATAATATTTTGCTCTCCCTAATATTTGCATGCTCCTTGTGATAGATGGTAGTAGAGGAGACCAAATTTTCAATTTTTTTTGCAAAATTTCTAAGAGATGATTCATCATAGTCATCAAGAGAGAGATATCTATGTGTCTCATGGAATGATTGTCCATATGTCACTCATCAAGGTTTGAATCAAGAACAATAAAATGTCACAAGATCCATAATATAATATGCAAGATCTTCTTCTCAGTTGGAAAAATCTTATCATAAAAACTTGGAATATCATATCTGCCTATGGTGCATGCCTCTAATTAACAACGTGGATTGATGTTTTGAGAATTCAGGACACATTCCATATGATATCCTTTTGGTTCAACATGCTTCCTTCTCCAAGACTTTCTAACTATATTTTCATGCTTGGTTGTCATGGTTTTATCTTGTTTAGGGACCCATTTCATATTACATTTACGAGCCATATGACCAATATTGTGATATTTGTATCATTCCATAAATAAGCAGTCATGAATTCTTCTAGAGAAGTTGCTTCTGGGAGACTGATGGAAACCATTATATTTTTCCCTTCTGTATGCCCTACAATCCTTTTCCATGTGCCCAAAATATGTACAAGGGTAACAATAACCAAAAAATATACTTTGGTACCTAGAATATGGAGATTTCCTTGATGTACTTCTCAATTCATTTTTCCCTAATATCCTTTGATCATATTTATTATCTCTTGCATTCTTGAAACCATCTGCATATCTTCTTGGAGTAGGGTTTCTTCCAATGTCATCTTCACTCTACTCGATTTTTCTGGAACAAAGGGCATCAACATTTCTTCCAAGATTCTCCACATCCTTTTTATTTGATTCTTTAGGGTTTGCATCATTTTTGCTTGAGGGTTCACCTCCATAACCAAGACTTGATTTATTAAAGGGGGGATATTTGATGACATAGGATTTCATCTAGGGTTTGAGAGCTCTTTAGACTCTTGTTCAGTTGATCAACTTATTTCCTTAGGATATCAATTTCTTCTTCACATTCTAATTTCATTCTTTCTTCTTTGCTAGATGGTTCTCCATTTCTTCCTTCATCCTTTTTGCTTCACATTTTTGGGCTTTGAGAGAGGTGACATCTGATTTCAATTTGAATATTTCTTCATATTTTTCTTCAAGTTCGTATGCCATGGCATTCCTTTCATTTTCTTCTTCACCAACTTGTCCTTCTAGGAGAACCAAAACTTCCATCACTATTTTAGCTCGATGTGTTTGTTTCTTTGCTTCTTCCAACTGAGTTTTAAGAGAGGAAACCTCTTCTTTATATTAAAAAAATTTCTGCTTCAACTTTGTTCAATTCATTAGATCTTATATCAAGATGGTTTTTCAGACTTCCTTCTCTTTTATTTGCTTCCTTTAGTTGGTTTGTCAAGCAGGTTACTTATTCATTTCAAATTTTATCCATTTGATGCAATTACTTGAGATATTTAGATCTTTCTTCCTTTTCAAGTTTCAAGTGAGAAACTTCTTCTTTTTATTTGTTGAGATCATGATCAACATATTGCACCTACTCCTTAAGCTCCTCATTTTCTTTCTTTAGCCTTTTTATTTGTTCTAGGGAGGCTACAAGCTTCACCTTGAGATCTTGTTTGAGGTTTTCTTTATCTTCCAGGTCTTCCTTGCTCTTGGTATTTTCAACTTTTCTTTTGGCTATCTTCTTTGGTTCTGAATCATCCTTGTGCTCTTGGATTTCATCATTTTAGGTTATAAGCAAAACTCATTTTGAATGAAGATCTTGAAGTTTCTCCCAAATTAGCTCTTTCGCTGATGAAAATTTCTCCATTTTGACTTTTATAGGATCAGGTAGGCAACTCAAGATTACCTTTATCACTATTTCATTATGTTCCTTGGACTCTTCTTCCATCATTCTTCTAGTAATAATTGATTCCCAAACTTCAAAACCTCGAGTCATAAAAAACAATTTCATTCTCGCCTTCCATACTTCAAAATTCGTTCCATTCAACATGGGGATTTGAATACCTTATTTTCATCTAAATTTTTGACCGAGGAAGTGGAATCTTCAGAAGGTTTGGAGTCTTTCTTTCTTGACTTTTCCATTTTTATTCTAAGGATATACCTTCTCGCTGTTAGGTTGTGAGTGAAGGTACTGTCTCTGATACCAATTATTGGAAATACTGAGAGGGGGGTTAGTCAATATTTATTTTACAATTGTTACTTTACCAGTTTAGATCACTTATAAGCATAACACAAAATGTAAATAATTTTATTAATAAAAAATAAGGAGGGCTCCAATCCTCTTCTTTATAATAAATCAAATACAATAACGTTTGGGGCTCCAACCCTAGATGAAGACACTAATATTTCAATCACCAGGCTTCAACTTGTAATTTTCCAACCACCAACTTGGACTTTATGAGGCATCAACCTCTAGGGATCCAACACTATCTTTTTGAGGACTCCTATTCTCTAGGGCGCCAAACCTCTTTTTTGACAGATGCTCTAAATTTGATATTTTTTAGTACACCTATCCTCTAGGGAACCAACCCTATCAATCTACTTCAACTCTTCAATGTGGGTTGAATGGTTCTTCAAGTCCTCCCAAACAATTTTGCAACAAAGCTTGATGGATTCTCCAAGTATGCCTTCTTTAATGTCCTTACTTAGTCTTCAATGACCCTTCATTCATCAATGATACATCATGATACCCAAGATAGGTTTCCTCAAAGTCACTCCATGAGGGTTTTCAAAAATACATCATGTCCTCCAAACATGCCTCCAAGTCAGCTCAATATGTATGCATTAGATCTTCAAAAAGGCCTTTTGTAAGATGTCTTCACAATGTTTAAAACAAGCTTGTTCAAGAGAGTTCAATCCTCTACAAGTATTCACAAGTCATCTAGTCCTTTTTGATGTTAACATATGTCTCGATAAGTTGTTCTTAAAGCATGCTCTATAGTATTTTCAGTACACAACTCTAAAGGGTCTCTAGTGGGTCTTATTCAAGTGCATTCAATATGCCAATCAGTCCTTCAAGACTCCTTCAAAAGATAACAAATCCAAACTTTATTCAATATGAGTTCAAGCCTTCAAAAATAACAGATCCAAGTTTCCTACACTCTAAGTTTAATCCTTCAAAGAGGTGACAGGTCGAGCATTCTTCAATTCAAGTTCAATCCTTCACTACTTTAATATTTGCTCCACAGGTCATGATTCTAGTTCTCCTTCAGATTGCCATAGGTCTACCACAATACAAGCAAGTGTATGGAGGCCGACAAATTTAGTTTCAAATTTCATAGGAAGGAGTCTCCTTTAGAAAAAATATTTTTCGTCTTAGTAAATATGCTCCTCAAGCTATATTTTGGGCACGCCTTTCAGGGTTGAATAATTTTGATATGTCCAACCAACAATTGAAATAATCCCAATCCAATACACCTGTGCAGACCAAGTAATCCGAACCTAATATGAAGATTTTAATTGCAAATTTTCATTATTTAGCATCATAGATCCAAAGGAAGTAACCCTGTCCCAGGTATTAAGGATTAGAACCTCAAAAAATCAATAGGACCAAATTTCAAATAGATGAGAACAGGTCTGAACAAAATCTGCAGCAAATCCACAATAAAGAATCACCTCAGTTCTATAACAAAGTCTCCTAAGGGCTGAAATATAGTCCCGAAGCTGCCTCAAGAATGCCCTAGTTGAGGTATTCCACAGGGGTGAAGGTTGCAAGCCTACAAGGGTTGAAAGTATAGATCTGTAATTAATTCCACAGGTCCAAACGTACAGGTATAGGATCAAGGTATTTCAGGTCTATCTCAAGTTTGTAAACTATGCCTTAGGTCGTAGTAGAGATTTCCATGAACATTGTCTGGGTCATAAAATTCGTAGAGGAACACACAAAAAAAAATGCAGAGATATAGACAATATATTCAAAACAAATGATGTTCAGATTCTTTGAGTAGGATATTATATGTATAGAATTTATGTGTAAGAGACAGGGCTAGGGAATCCATTAGAAGTAATTAAAAGAACTTATTAATAGGAATAGGGTTCCAACATTAATATAAATAGGAATAAGCTTCCAATATTAGGTCAACATGGGTATTGTCTTAGGATTTTTAGATTAGGGTTTATTAAGAAAATTAGATATTTGAACACATGGTTTATTTGTAAAGAACAAAGACAATTTTTTATAAGGAAGAGGATATTTAGGGATTTTAAGATGAGGACAAGGGTTGTATGGTTGGTTAAATACTTCTAGTAGCCTTGTATGGTCAGAGGGTTGAATCGCGCCTTCCCTAAGGCATTCTTCAAAATGTATACTAATTTTGGAGAGGAGTCTAAACAACCATAGTTTGACAGTAGGTATGCAATTTTGTTACTAGTTTACTGGACATGCATATAATTAAGAGTATAAATGCAAAGAATAAGGGAGGAATCCTACTTCATGAGAGATTCTAGTCTCCAACTAGATGAATCCTTATGAATATGGGTATCATTCTGGAGCTTCTTGAGCATATTTATAATAATTTGCGGGTTCCCTTCCTCTAGGAGCTTTGTGACTCCTTACATGTGCATATTCTAGCCCCATATAGAGACCCATCAGTTCGATAATATTGTTGGTGCTAATGACGATTGATCCTAAGTAAATAAAGAGGGAAATATTGTTTAATCATGAATAATTCCCCCATATCCCATATGTCTTGAATTACCTTTGGAAGATCCATCAAAAGTCAACTTTAGGAAATAAGGCGAGGGAGGAAGCCAGGTAATAGGGATAGAATCATGAGGAGTGGGGGTAGGAGAGGAATTTAGCCCCATTAGAGTGGAGGGGAATCATACATTTAGGATTTGTGCTTCAATGCCTAATGATTTCTAGTCTTGAGGATGACAAGGTAGATTTAGGATCATTTTCTTGATTTAGCGAATAAGAAAATTCCAATTGGAGTCTAAGGGAACAGGTCACCCTTTGAAAATTCAACAATTGTGTTCCTTCCATATTATCTATAAAAGGAAATATGATGAAAGGATCCATATGCGGTTGAGATTCAGGTTTGAGAAAGCTTGAGATCGTAACCTTACTATGGTATTTGGGACATTCAAGGGATCCCTTTCCAATCTCAGTAAACATCTAGATAATCTATTCCATAGTCCCCCCCACAAAAGTGCATGCGTTGAACAAATGCGCCGTATTTTCCGAGTGTAGAGGACATAGATGACATCAGGAGGGGCCATGGTAATTATGTTTTTGAGTATTCTACCAAGTTAAAGGAGTGTTATAAATTAGAAGAAAGAAAAATAGATTTTTGGCCACAATTTTTCTTTCTAGATCTTAGCCCATACATCTTCCTGCGAAAAAATTGAGATGAATTGCTTCTAGTTGATAAGCTTCACTGACAGAAAAAATACCTTTGTATTTGTGTCTCGAGAGTATTTTATCTCTTTATTAGAAACATGAATCCTTTTCTTTTTCATGTTGCTCCAAAATTGTTACCAGACTACTCTGTTTGGTTTAGGAAGCTAATCCTCAACCATAATTCATTTACACCAACTCAGATTAGTGTCCCCCTCTATCTAGTAATCAACAATTGTGATTTTACCTTTGGTTTTCATTTGTTGGTTAAGCCTTTCTAACTCAATTTGGTCTACTAGTTTGGGAAATTATAGCCAAGAGTCAGCCCAAAAAAAATGTGCATCCATTTTTTATCTCCTAGAAGCAGAGCTTTTGTATTAAACTCGTTTTTTTTTTTTTTTCAAGGAATAGATCGACAAATTAGGAGATATGTTGTTCCCTCTAATTATATTTTTTTGAGGCATATGGGGGGATATTTATTTTCTAGATTATTTTCCAAAGATCTTAACCCCCTTGGATCCATATCCACCAATTATTCGCACCTAATACTATTTCCATTTATTCGAATCACGCAATCCAAATCCTCCCTTAATCTTTGGGTGACATGCTTTCCCATGCCACTAAATACCACTTCTTTTCAAACATTGCTCCTTCCCAAAGGAAAGTTCTTTGAATTCATCAAAATTCCTCGAAGATAGATGTTGGTGCCATCATTTCCGAACTGTTACAGATCCATTTGGGCACATCACTCCCATCTTATAGATAAGTTCTTTAGGGCCCATCAAACCCTAATTCAGTTGTTACATGCCCTAAAGTAGTCAACCATCAAAATGCCTAGCTTCCCAAGAAGTTCTATGACTGAAATCATCCAAAAATTGTCTCTAAGAGGATCAGTGCAGGTAAATACAATACCAGGGTGTGTTGCAGTGCAGCCCAGTACACTACCAGGGTGCATTGTAGTGCAGCGCAATACACTACCAGGGTGAGTTGGGCGAATTTGAGTGAAATTTGCATTGGGGTTTGGAATATTCTTATCCATAGGATGACTCTATAAGTTTCCTAAGGCTATCCACTCCTTTGGGCTCGAAATTGGATGAGGGAGGGAGTTAAGGAACATCAATCCCTTTATCCCTTCCTCCATGGAACTAAATCCTAAGTTTGGGGAGGGCATTCATTATCACCATTTATGGCATAACTTCCTTCATTCACTTATAAAAGGACCACTCATCTAAGTGATCAGGGGCTGGAAATCATTGAATTATAGGGAGATGTTGTTAGTATGAGACTTGAGTTGGTTTGAAGTATTGTAATGATGTCAAAATTTCTTGCTTGTTATGAGGAGAGGATGGGATTGAACTGGAGGAGTGATACTAAATCAAGAAAATTGGATTGTAACTCTTCCTTTTACTAATAAAGTGTTCAAATCCTTTTCCATATGTTTGTATTGTTCATTGATGCTTTCATATGTGTATTATGAACTTGATTCCATTCTATGTTTAATCAATAGATCATTATCATATGCTTTGATCGGTTTTTGTTTGCTGTCTGTGTGTAGGTACTTTTCAAGTGGATTAAGTACGGAAAGGAGCGACATAATTTGTCAAGGGAGATAAGGAGTACGCGAAAGATACAGGTAGGCTTATTTACTATCTTATTTAATCTATTGGTTATAGAAAAGGTAGAGAATGCTTTTCACTATTGTTCTAGACTTACCTACTAGTCTAGGGGTTTAAGCGTTTATTCATAGACACTAAAACTTCCCAAAAAAAATTGGCGACTCCACTGGGGACCGATTATCCATCTTAGTAGCTTATCAACCTCTTAAGACACCTTGACATACTTTACTTGTTGTAATTTAGCATTTTTCATTGTATTTTGGTCAAAATTTGAGGTTAGAGGACTCTTGAGTGGCCTCACAGGAATCAGCGCAGGCTAGCCTTAGAGGCAGTGCACTGCAATGCACCCTCCAGTTAGAGACAGTGCACTGCAGCGCAGTTACTCCCTCTTTGGCCTGTGATGATATTCCTCGGGTTAGATTCCCACCCTTGGAATTAAATTTTTTGCCAAAATTCTTCTGATTTCTTGTTTGCTGATTGTAAATGGATGTCATGTTTGAGAAAGTAGGTTTTCATCTCCTTAGCTGGCCCTACTTAGACTATGATTGATAAATGTTTCTTATGTATTTAATTTTTCATTTTCAATCTATAATCGAAAGTTAGTGTTTTGGTTGATTGATCTTTGTCAAAAGAAAGTGCCGTAAAATCGTCTTTTCCTTCGAAAATTGAATTGTTGTCAAGTATTCATTCATGAAAGATAGAACTATTGATGTGTGCATATGATTAGTATTTTTGTTGGAAGTGTCCTAATTCCTCATTTCTTTGAAAACAAAAGTGTCATAAAGTCTTCCTTTCCTTGAAAAGAAATTGTCACAAAATCGTCATTTTTACGAAAAGAATTTATTGATCGATTTTGCATTAGTTTTCCCTTTTGTTCATTCACATTAAGGGAAATCGAAAAGAAATACATGCATTTTGCATTATAGATATTATAGTTTGTGAATTCTTGAAAGGAATAGCTAGGGAAATTGCATTGGATGTTCTCTTTGCTCTTTGTCAAAGATTTGATTGCTCTATCCCTACTAGCTAAGGATTTTCATTGTTAAATTGAATGGAAAGAATGCTTATCATATTAGTTGAATTTTAGGAAATGCAAACATACATCACATGGTAAAATTTGAAAGGAAAAGTCTAAAGAAGATCAGCTTAAAATTTATCTGAATCTACCTAATGGAGCATTGTCACCTAACGAAAAACATTTAGAGGCCTAGGCTAGAGACGTGTTTCGACGTCGTAAAACAAAGCAGTTGTCGCTAACTTGTCTATAATACATCTCAAGTGTGATACCTAATTGCATGTACGTGATTATATCGTAGCTCTTCCATGTACCTTCGGGTATATAGGGCAGTGTTATAGTACATAAAGTATATGAGAATGCTCTCACTATGCAGTTTTTCATTAGACAACACTTATACGGATTGGGCCACCACGTACTTTCAGGTATATATGGGAGGAAAACACTAGGTTGCTATCCATCCTTAGGTAACTGAGTCAGCCGCCTTGTACATTGTGATGCACCGAACACAACATTCAGGGAGATTGCCTGCCCGTACTTCTCGGTTTGCCAGGAGGTATTCTGCAGTTCACAGTTGCTTGGTAAACATTTTGCCTAGATTATCCCTCTTTTGTTTTGTTATGTTACTTTGGTTAAAATAAAATTAATTAACCGCGGATAACATCCTCCATGCTCGCTCCTTAGTTGATCTTAGGTTGAAACATATGGCGACAAATCCAGAGTCCACCGATCAAGGAATTCCTTTTGATGGGAATCCTAGTCATTTTCCTTCTTTTGGAAACATTGGTGCTCCATATATGGCTACATTGTCCCTTCCGGAATTTACCATTGGCTTTCCAGTATGTTTGTTTGCAACCTCCTTGGTTCAAAATGTCGTGATTTCTCCGCAATTGAGTAGTCCCCCAACTGGACAAAATCAACCTTCAGTTGATCCTACAATTGATCCTTTTCCTTCTTCCTCAGTTGTTTCTTCCTCCCCTTCTTCCTCTTCACTTGATGAAAGTATTGGTACTAGTAACTAGGTGGCTAGGAAGAAGAAGAAAGGGAAGAAGAAGAAGAAAGGGAAGAAGAAGAAGAAGAAGCAAATTCAGCAGAGGGGCAACCAAGCAACCATTTCTTTGAATGCAACATCTGATGAGAAACCATCCGCCAAGCCTCACAAATTTTGATATCAATGCAAACTTTGTGCGGGAGACCATATTCTTCGAAATTGTCTTGATATTCCTCAGATATTAGAAAGATGGTCTTCCCGTTCACATCATCCTGTGTCATCAACTTCTCGAGATCATGCTAGTGACACACCATCAACTAGTGGTAGTAAAGTTCATGGAACCAAGGT
This sequence comes from Pinus taeda, assembly GCA_000404065.3. Taxonomy (NCBI): domain Eukaryota; kingdom Viridiplantae; phylum Streptophyta; class Pinopsida; order Pinales; family Pinaceae; genus Pinus; species Pinus taeda. The sequence goes on from APFE030366613.1 coordinate 23,303, forward strand.
TAAAGTTAAGTTTCCCTGTAGGTTATGTGAAGGGAATCACCCCATTCACCTTTTTCCCTATCTGGATGAAGCCAAAAGAGAGTTGGATAACCGTCTTGTTTCACCGCAGTGACTTCCATTTGGTTACAAGAAACTCTCCCTAAATCCTTCACTAGTTGATGAATTGACTGACCAAAATCAACTGTCGATCAAACCCACTCTCTCTGAAAGTGATTCCTATGAGTCTATACCCGAACCAAATCAACAGGTCGAGGTAACAGTTGACTCGATTTCACCTTCAACTAATTGTACCTTTCCGGAAGAGAGTCAATATGATACCACTCAGGTTCTTTTTGTTTCTTCAGATTCGAATGAGCTTGATGGAAATCCGCCTGTTCCATCAAGACAGGAGGAAAATCCTCCTATTCTCGTAACTCAAGAGGTTAATTCTCCCGTTTCTACAGTACCCCCTCCAAGTAGTCTAGTCACTTCCTTTGATTGGAATCGACTGGCAGGATTCCGTCTTCCTTCTTATGTGCCTTTCCAGATCATAGTACAAGTTTGTAATATGATTGTATGTGGCACTCTTATAGATGATGGTGCATCTATGAGTATCCTTTTCTCGATTGCTTGGCAAGCGCTCAGTTCATCGCCACTTGTGCTAGTTACCCAGAATCTGTTGGCTTTTAATAGAGGAACTAGTCGACCATTAAGGATCCTCCCTCAGTTACCTATTACTTTGGGAGGAAAAATCATTTATCTGAATGTGATGGTAGTCCCAGGCCTATTAGATTACAATTTACTTCTAGGGTGTGACTATGTTTATGACATGGGAGTTATTGTTTCAACACTATTTTTAGTGATTTGTTTCCCGCATGAAGGAAAAATTGTCACCGTTGACTAGCTTTAATTTCCCAGTCCAAATATGGCTCCCAGTCAACCATCTCACCTAATTGGTCCTTTTGTGCCAATGGTATCATCCCCGCCACGGGTGAATTATGTGGCAACCTGTTCCATACCTACATCAACTGATGATTAATTTAGTGATGTTGTACATCATGTACTGGGGGCATTGGAACCAAATCTATCCTTCACGACCTCTTATGAGTTGTGATCAAAGGCCTATGAGGATGGTTCTTTTACTGTGTTGACCTTGTTAAAAAATGAAACAAAGGGTACGAGGACAGTTCCTAGTACTGTGTCAACCTTGTTAAAAAATGAAATAGGTCCATGAGGATAGTCCGTGGTCTTGTGTTAACCTCGAAAAAAAAAGAAACAAGTATTATGAGGATAGTTATTTTACTGTGTCAACCTCATTAAAAAATGAAACATGCCCCATGAGGATAGTTCTTGGTCTTGTGTTGACCTCATTAAAAAATGAAACAAGAAATATGACGATGGCTCTTTTACTGTGTCAACCTGATTAAAAAATGAAACAGGCCCCATGAGGATAGTTCCTGGTCTTGTGTCAACCTCATTAAAAAATGAAACCAAGGAATATGAGCAAAGTTCCTTGTCTTGTATCAAGCTCATTAAAAGATGAAACAAGGTCCTAAGCTCCAATTTGAGTCTTTGAGTAGATCTTGTAAAATCCCAGTCGAGTCTTTCACTTGATCTCATAAATGAACCTTCATTCCATCCCCCTGATAGCCACGAGTAGTCTACTTAGGTGAATGTAATGAAGCTTGGGGAGCATGCACCTAATGGAAAAGTTAAGTTTCCCTGTAGGTTATGTGAAGGGAACCACCCCATTCACCTTTGTCCCTATCCGGACGAAGTCAAAAAGGTGTTGGACAACCATCCTGATTCACCGCAATGATTTCCATATGGTTACAGGAGACTTTCCCTTTCATCATGCTATAGGCGTGTAAACCAATCTCAAGCGTAGTTTTTTCATTTCAAGCTTGTGTAAACATGAAATTGAATCCAAGTATAGTTCCCTATGGTTCAAGCTTGTGTAAAAATGAACCCATTTCCATTTTTAACCCTTGTGATTTCCATTCTATCAGCCTCTTTCGTTAGATGAGCCTCGATTGTTTTCATCCCATCACCACCATCCCTTTGGCCGATCATGCACTTTCACTTGGTTGTTTTACCTTTTTTGAGGAACAGTTGCAATGAGTGGTCCTATTAGCCAGCCTCTTCACATAAATCAACATGTTTTGAGAAGGTCCAACATCACCGAAACTAGTTTCTACTCTAGACACCACTCCTTCCTCAAAGCGGAGTCTTCTTTAAGCTATTTTCAGGCTCTCTAAATATGAAAAGATTGTCGAGCGCTTGTCCTTTCCAGCTCGTAAACAGATTGGAAATGATACCTCTCTTGTATTATTTTACGCATTTCATACTTGAGAGATTAATCTACGAAAAAGAACTTTTGGAGTTTCCTTTTCGTCCCTTTCAAAACTCTCTAAACATGAAAAGGACCGAGTTATATTTGTCATTAAACTCATTAAAAACATCGAATAGCAACAAAATTGTCCATCTAGACAAGACCGAGTTTCACCTTCGCTAGACTTGTTAAAGCATCAAATAGCGATGGATTCACTCGAAGGGTGAAATTATACAACAATCATATGTTATCCTCCTCAAGCTTGACAAAAATAAAGAGGTGCTAGTCAACAATGACTGGGGAAAATTGGAAAAAGGGGAAAACACTTTATGGTAGCAAGTCGCTCTTGAACATGACACTTTCACCTCATCATCATGACTATGTGGGTTGGATCATTCAGCTTGATGGTTATCACACTGTTGGTCTATCATACCATCCATTTCTTTGTTTTGGATCAATGCTGCCAGTTCATCTTAGTGTCGCCAACATGTTCAAGAGAAGTCATTCAGTTCAAACTTCATCCTTTGCAATACCGAAAACCTTCATTTTCATGATTGCCATTCTTGAACCTTCTGTCATCAGTCGATTTTTCATCTCCAAAATCATTTACCTCGTTTCATGTCATTGATGTGGGATACATCAAGGCCCTTCTGTGACGAGTCACTTCTTGTCGACATCAACACATTATCCAAGAAGTTGACTTAGAAACACCCCTTCAGTACCTTGAGGCTTTCATACATCAATGGCAGGTTCTCGCTTCCGGTGATAGTTTGACATCACTAGGATTCGATTGAAAGACTTTGTATGGTGTTCGACATCAAATCATTTATTCACACCATGCAAAATGTACTGTAGTACCTTGAGGGTCATTATCATTATCAGTGATTCCTCTCGCGTTTGTTAAGGGCTTACATCATTGGTTGGTAATCAAATGATGTCTTCCCATGTTCGAATTCAGATCATCTATTCACATGGTTAGACTTGTACTTGAGCGAAATATTAAATGAGATTGAAGACCCTGGATCTAGTTTCATCCATCCAGGCTGCGATATTTTCAAGAGTACTAAATCAAATGTACAATGGCCTTACATTCATGGTCATCCATTCATGGGTCTATATTTGTAGATGAATATATTTGTACATGAAATGAAAGTTTATAAGCTGAGCATGGGTATGCCTTCCCTCAGCGAGTTCATGAGAAAAATCAAATTATCATGATATATGTGTTGTAATTGATGCAGGTCACCTTCCACTTCAAAACCTCTCCTCCACATGGTAAAGAATTTCGCTCGACATATATATTTTCGACTTCATGCTTTAGGGGGTCACTGTTACAGATCCATTTGGGCACATCACTCCCATTTTATAGATCAGTGCTTTAGGGCCCATCAAACCCTAGTTAAGTTGTTACATGCCTTAAAGAAGTCAACCATTAGAATGCATAGCTTCCCAAGAAGTTCTATGACTGAAATCATCCAAAAATTATCTCTAAGAGGATCAACACAGGTAAATACATTACCAGGGTGCACTGTAGTGTAGCCCAGTACACTACCAGGGTGCATTGTAGTGCAGCGCAATACACTACCAGGGTGAGTTGGGCGAATTTGAGTGAAATTTTCATTGGGGTTTGGAATATTCTTATCCATAGGATGATTCTATAAGTTTCCTAAGGCGATCCACTCCTTTGGGCTCGAAATTGGATGAGGGAGGGAGTTAAGGAACATCAATCCCTTTATCCCTTCCTCCATGGAACTAAATCCTAAGTATGGGAGGACATTCATTATCACCATTTATGGCATAACTTCCTTCATTCACCTATAAAAGGAACACTCATCTAAGTGATCAGGGGCTGGAAATCATTGAATTATAGGGAGATGCTGTTAGTATGAGACTTGAGTTGGTTTGAAGTATTGTAATGATGTCAAAATTTCTTGCTTGTTATGAGGAGAGGATGGGATTGAACTGGAGGAGTGATACTAAATCAAGAAAATTGGGTTTTAACTCTTCCTTTTACTAATAAAGTGTTCAAATCTTTTTCCATATGTTTGTATTATTCATTGATACTTTCGTATGTGTATTATGAACTTGATTCCATTCTATGTTTAATCAATAGATCATTATCATATGCTTTGATCGGTTTTTGTCTTCTGTCTGTGTGCAGGTACTTTTCAAGTGGATTAATTATGGAAATGAGCGACATAATTGGTCAAGGGAGATAAGGAGTAAGTGAAAGCTACAGGTAGGCTTCTTTACTATCTTATTTAATCTATTGGTTATAGAAAAGGTAGAGAACGCTTTGCATTGTTGTTTTAGACTTAGCTACTAGTCTAGAGGTTTAAGTGTTTATCCATAGACACTAAAACTTCGCAAATCACGAAGAGAAATATAAGGGAAGAGATTCAAGGGCTACCATGAGAAGCACTAAGCATTCAATAATATTGAAAGAAAGAAAGGTCCAACTTGCCAATTTGTTATGAAATGTTTTAAGAATATCCTCCCAAAATGAACATGAAATGTGATAACGTAATCTAGATCTTGGCACAGGGAAAATATATGAGAAAATTGAATTCCGAGAGAGAAAAAGACAACATATAAAACACTCAAAGAAAAAATTTCATTAAAATAAGGGAAAATAGTTCCAACTACATTGTGGTCGAAGAATATTTCAAGTTTACAAAGTGAGGTATATTATTTATAACCTTCTTGAGTTACAATACCATGGGTGGATGCTGCTACTTTCGATTCACATTAATTCTCCCCCATTACGAAGCAATGGTCCCAATTGTGTGAAGTTCCCTCTTGTGAAGTTTCTGTTGAATATGAGGTAATGAAGAGAAAGGTTTTGTGTGGTTGACTCATAACCATGGGTTTTGGATGACCCAAAATCAAGTGTTGTTGAAGACAAGCATTTTTTGTGGTTAACCGTATAACCATGATGAGGGAAGATACAAGGATAGAGATATCTTGTAATGCTTGTGGACCAACTATGATACTATGCTTGTGTGACCTAGCAAATGGACTTCAATGGCGAGGTTTTTTTGTGGTTGAACCATAACTGTGGGTTTTTGGGTTGACCCATAACCATGGAAAATGAAGGTTTGAGGGTAGAGATACCCTGAAATTCTTGTGGGCCAACTGTGATACTGACAGTGAATGGCGTAACAAATGGACTTCAATGGCAAGGGTTTTGCATGGTTCATCCATAACCTTGGGTTTTGGATGACCCATAACCTTGATGAATGAGGGTCAAAGGATAGACATACCTGTAATGCATGTAGACCAACTATGAGACTATCAATGCATGGTTTAGCAAATTGACCTCGAGGTAATTCACTTCTTTCACTATGCCTAGTAGAAATATGGTGGCTTGTCTTTGTAACTTCTTACCATCCAATGAGATGTTGTAAGGAATTCCTCCATATTTTTGATTCCCTTTGTTGTGATTTGATAGTGGGATGATTTAGATGAATGTGTAATGCTAGTAATGTTTGAGCGTGATACCCTACAAGCACCATGTAGCTTCTTCACATAATTTCCATTGTGTCCATTACTATCATAAACATCAAACTTCAAATCCTTAGTTGATGATTTTGTATTTTTTTTTAGCAGCATGAATGGGAAATTGATTCACGGCTCACCCATCCTTTCAGTATTTATACATTACCACACCACAAATAACATATTTAATAATGTTTAGGTATGTGATCATTGACTCTGTGAAACAATAAAATATCACTTCATGCATCAATCGAGAAACTAAAAATTGTTAGAAATTAATTTACAGAGCAATGAAATATACAAAATATCGTGAAACACAAAAACAAAAACACATAAAACAAGAGAGACACAAATATACGTGGTTCACCCAATTTGGGTACGTCCATGAAGAAATGACTAATCCTTCCTTTTATATTATCCAACAAAGTGAAGAGATATAACCTAAAGCAGATCCGCCATAATTTCCTCTTCTCTCTCACACAACCTCCTCTCTCTCTCACTCAGAATAATAATGCACAACCACAATTCCCTCATATAAATCGAGGGTTTACTTCTAGGGAAAGAAAATTAAATTAACATAACTTCTACTGTTAGATCATTTGCATAATGAACGACCTAGATTGACTACGAAATTACAATATTTTACAATGCAAATTTTTGTCTATTTTTAGCTTGAGGGGATCTACCCCCGAACCCCCACCAGGGGGGGCTCATAAAAGTCAACATCACCCCCCTTTGGACCCCCTTGACGACGATTAAATGGGCGACCTTCCTACCCCGTTAGGAACATGGATCCAACATTGCTGAAACAAAAAACCTCTAGACAAGCAGGAAGATAATCGTACTCCACACCTAACACAAAAAATGTCATCAATAATGAAAATGCTTGTGCCTAGAGAGGGGGATTTTCATTTTTCTTTTTTGATTGCTTATGGATATTGTGGGTATTCCAATAGAAGTGTAATATAGGACCATACACAAAAGGGAAGATAATATTAGTTACAACATGATTCCATCTTTTTCCCCCATAAATCTTCTAAGGAAGTGGAAAGATAGGACCTCTTGATTTGGGGCTTTAACTTTTCTCCCAGGCATCTTCTATAGTTTCCAGGATGACTAGAAATACATCAAGAGCCAAGAATATGTGGACCCCATTGAACACAAGGATCAAACGCTATATAATTCTATTTCTGAATGAATACATGTATAAGAGTAATAATAAAAAACAACCATGAAACGAAACATATTCAATCTTTCACATGGCATTGAAAGAGGCAACCCACATGAACATAAACGTAGTTATACCTCTCCAAGAAATAATAGGAAGTGATACAATGAGGCAAGGGAGTCCCTTCCCATAACTATTTTCATGTCTTTTGTTCTTGAAGGTGAAACAACTGGCACTGTAGACGATGATGAGGAAGATAAGCATCACTACAACCGCCTCCTTTAGTCAGTCATGCTAAAAATACACAACTTGTGTTAGAGGATTCAAGGTGGGTGATGAATTCCCTACTGAGGGGAATTACATCATCCAGACCCTACCCATCTAATGCCCCTTTTCAACCACAATATTACTCATGTATATGTCCATCTCAACATGGCGCTCCAGGTTTTCCGACGTGGAGGACATCACGAAGGGGTAATTCGATCAGGGGATCACAGGCGTAGGGAATCATGAGTTAGGACAATCATTTATCTCATTGGAAATGAATTTAACCTTGGCATCCCAATCTAGATTTCCCCGGGCATCATGGGTTGTCGGGGAGCTTAGGGGTGGAGTCATCAGTGCATTTATCAAGCCCCTATCGTGAATATAATTTCCTATTGAGGACGTTGATGACGGAGACAAGAGGTTCTTAAGCCACTCAATGAAAGAGTTCATTGAGCCTTCTCCACTGTGCTTGAATGACGATAAAGTCAAGCTCACGGAAGATGATAACACAGTGCTGTGTTGGTAGAAAGGTGTTGGGATCAAATGATAAGAAGGCACCGGGCTCACAAAACTTGATCCTGTGACCTCTATGCACTCTATCGACTTGCATCCCTTTCAGTAAGTATTTATGTCTTCCTCAACTATCTAGCCGACTTCTGCACAAAGGGCCTTGAGAACCTTGTTGTTATCATCATCATCATTTAATTTCCATTTCCACCCTTTCAATTTCCATTTAATGTGCTTGATTTCTTTTATGCAACCTAAATATCGTTGAGCCTTCTATACCTCCTACCTCATCCCACCACTATTGGATGTTAGATTGGAATTCTCATTGATAATCCATATTTATCAAATCTAAATGGCTTGTTTTGTGGTCTTGATTTCAAATCAATATTTAGACATATAGCCTAATGATCCAATGCATGACTGGGGAGAATTAAGGCCTCTATGAACAAGTTTGGGCCGGGTATATTTTCAGATATTAAAAATCTATCTAGCCTTGAGGCCACTTGTTGATGAATTCTTCTCTTGTTGTTCGAGGTGTATATACCATTTTTGGATTCTACTTAAAATATGCACGACGAATCGATTGTCTCCAAGAACAATTATGACTCTGTGTTCAACCTCCTAATTCCTCCTTTCTTCTCCTATAATGAATTAATAATATTGGAGTCTCCTTTGATAATCCATGGATATGGGGAGAGTAATTACTTGTGTTGACAATAGAATTGAGAAATTACGATTTATCATTTAGGATATTGGGGCCATAGAAATTGGATATATGACATAAATCCCTGGAGCTAATTACGTGGACGTCCTCATCATTCTAGATAAAAACAATTTTACCCAAGTATCCTTGGATATCAATCGCTACCACCTGAAAATTCCTCCCTCACTTTCTAATTACTTAAGAAATAACTTCACTCGATATTTTGGTTTCTTGGATCATCATTATTGATCAGTGCTTTGTGAACCATTTTTCATTTAGGAGCCTCTGTTTTTTTTATTTTTTATTGTTGAGGTCCCTCATGTTCGATGAGATTATTTTCATATATGATATTTGCTGTATCACTAGAATGCATTCGAGATAACCTTGACTTGCCCTAAATTGAACAAAGTTCCTTCTAGCTTGTTAAACAATTGTAAATTACTCTTGAGACGTCGCTTCCTTTCCTCCTTGTGCAACTTCACTTCTTCTTTTATTGAGTGGGTTTAGAACCCCAATGGTCCACTTCCTGTTGCTCCCATATTTGATTTCAAAACTAAATACTTCCACTTCAAGTAAGCTCTATTGAGTAGGCATACTTGATGCTCTTGAAGGGTAAACAAATCCTTTCCTTTCCATGCCTTCTCTATTTCTGGTAAATTCATAGAGTCTAAGTCCATATCCTCTGCTTGGTCTGGGAGTGGATCCGTCTCCTCTGCCACATCGTGGAGGAATATTGGGGGAACAATGACCGATTAAGTGTTTTAGGGGGAGGTTGGGTTGAATAAATTGGGGTGACATGCAGAGGCATCAAATTAACAAAAGAGGAAGGTGGTGGTTTCGAGGAATAGGAGGGACCAAAAGGATCCTTCATCTCTATTTATCACAGTTGCTAATTCACATGTGGGTTTGAGGAATCTAAAGATGCTAACATCCCATATCGATTGGATTTTGATCCTTTCGTTTCCGTCCCTTGCTTCTCTTGGGACTTCCTTTGCGAAGGACATACTTTAGGGTTATTGCAATGATGTTCAACCTCAATAAATTCGTTATTTTCTTGGGTCGACAATGATTCCGAGTTGTTATTCAAGGTTACTAGAGGTCAATGGAGATATAAATGAGCATATTCATGGCATCATAAACATCTAAATGGGATATTCTCTTAATGAAGCATCTACTTCCAACATTCATTTGGTATTAAATATCTATTGATTTTAGAAGGGGCTCTAAAATATACATATACAGACACATTATGGCATATGATATATATCTTGCGTGTTTGGTCACCTCGTAAATTTTGATAAATTTTCCTAGAGAATTCCCAATTCATGCTCTGGTTTCCTCATCTTAAAACTCCCGTGGTAACAAGTACATCTAGATCCATATAGGTGTTGCCGTAAAGTCCTCTTTGTTTGGAAAAAATCACTCAGTCTAGAATCGTAGGTAAAGCTTTGCTCTGTTAAAGAAATATGGACCACTCTCAAAAACTCAATTACAATCCTTTAGGATTGTAAATACAATAGTAAAAAAATCCCTTTACTCCCAATTCTAACTTAATTTAACCTTTAGTCTTACACTATTGTATACCTAGTGGGATTAAGATTTTTCTGATGGCCAGATTCCAAGGAATTTACCAATAAGCACATGATATTGCATTTACTATATGTATTCACCAATCAAATTAGAGTGCACCTTAATTTTAGGATCAATGGTTTCTTGGGGTAAGTAATTCCCCGACCTTCATTTACTAGACTTGCTAGCTAAAAAGTGGCAACTTTGTTGTTCTCCATCAAGTTTGGAAGTCGATGAAGTCAAAATGGTTTCCGAAGACTGGTCTGAGTTTTTTCCTTCAGAGACAATATTTTGTAGGAGGAAACATTTCTCCATCCTTTGGAATTAGCCATAGGAAGAGTGGTTTGAAAGTGGACAAACTTGTCACTACAAGTTTGCAGAAATTCAACTAGGGTTTTCTAGAGAAATCCTATTTATTTTTATTATTATCTATAAAAATAATCCAAGATTTATATATACCCCTCTTAAAGGAACTTCATATCAAATCTAATTTATATTATATTATCTTCCATTTCTCTCTCTCTCTCCCACTCTCTCTTTTTCTCACCATATCTTCCACATCACCCTCTACTGGACTAGTATAAGGCTACCTAAAGTGACCACATTAGGCATTGAAAGTTCCCAGGAAGTGTGAGAAACACTCTAACTCTTCTCTACTTTTGGAACAACAAGCATCAAAATTTTCCAATAAACACGAGTAATGCATTAACACTTCTTACTTTCAAAAAACTAGGCTTAAAGTCATCACAATATACAACGACCTTGACGCTCCAAACCTCATCTACCCATGCAAATATCTTGTTCAATACTCATGTACCCTAGGCATCTCGAAAGGTTGGCCCAAAATCCCACCAAAACTCACTAAGTTACATATCCCTAGGCATCAAAGTCCAATCACATAACTTGATTGGCCAACAATACTCTAGCTGTTTTTTTGAACTTCTACATCACAACTCGAATATGAGGCATTCGACTCTATCAAGATGGTCGTATGTCCTATCAAAAATTATATAAGGAAATAGAAACACAATCATAAGTAGGTAATTGAGTTTATTCCCAACTAATAAGGTGTTACATATCTCCTTTTTTGGTATGTGTTTCAACAAGATCAATAAATAAACTTACCCTTTCATCGCATTGGTGGATTCCTCATCAATCACCACCTCACTACAAGAAACCATTTTATTAGTTATAATGAAACATCATCATGTCATTGAAAATAATCCATATGCTAACTCTTGCACGTCATCATAAAAAAACTATCTCATTGTTATCACCACATTCTGAACAATGATACACCACATGATCACACATGCCAACATAAATACAAGTTGTCATTCTTTATTATCAAATGCTAATTCTTAATAAACTTGCATAAAGGGATGGTTAATCCACAATGATTTATCCATCACCTAGCAGTTATCATCAAGGTTGACTTGTCACATCAAGTTTCCTACTTAAGAGCACTTGATCTCTTTTATTTTAGATCCATCCTCCAAGTTGCAGTAGGGATTCTTCTTCTTTGCCTTGGCTTGTCAGAGATACATTTGCTTTAGAATTTGAAGTTCTTGGGACCATTACTACCATTATTATTCACAAAAAGATTTTATATGCTTAGTGTCCTCTAATAACTTCTTTTAATGCCAATGACATAACTTGATAAGTTGCTTTATATGAAGTTTAATATATCATCAAACTACTCGTTAAACAACCGCACCATCTATTAGTTATTTCCAAATTCTTTTGTTAATATATGCATAATCCTTCTCAAGTTCTTGTTATAGAATTTTCAGTAACATTATTTCTTACACTTCATGCCAGGTGTTTGCTCATTAGTTTACATAATCTTTTTCATTTTCCAAATGTTATTATTGATCATTTAAACCTTTAAACCTTTTTTCGATATATTTTTAGCCAGTGGTAAGGATTGTTAGTTCATAATTTTCTATCTTGACACCTTAGAATTAAATGGGTTATCACTATGACCCTCATTCGTAATCCTTAGTCATCATTCATATTGCTCAATCCACTTAGTCTATATATGTAAGAGAGTTTTCCATTTGGAGAAAATGACCCCTTTAATTATTGTTACAAAAAAATTCTCTAGGTTTTACTTCATTCCATACCTCCCCTAGCACTTCAATGCTATCCATTAGGTGCACATAAGGGATTTGTATAGGCTTTAACTACTCCAATTCTAACAATTCCACAATGCTCATACTCAACTTGGCTAACCATCACAAATCCGTCATGGGCTACTACGATTATATTAAGGTGTTTCCTCTTTTGACACTTTGTTCCCATCCTATAGTCACTCATGGGATATTACTTCTTTAATATGATGTCTCCATACTTTCTACCTTTGCCATTATCATGATCATTTAACTTCATTAGTTGTTTCACAATATTTTCATCTTAATAGGAATTATCTGTATTCAGACCTTATAGTGATTTTTATCACATTCTTATATAGAAACAATTCTATGATTCCACAACCATTTTCCGTAGGATTTCATGATATACCTCACAAGTGCTAAATTATTGTATCATGACTATTCCCTAAATCCAACATTTTTCATCGTACTATAAGATAGATCACTCCTTCTAGTTGATTTCTTACACTTATTTGTGAAACTTCCGCTCACCCACCTCAAGTACCAATGAATTACTCTTTTTTGTCCACCTCATCATTACAAGTTGATCATGGTTATAGGGCTACAATAACTTAATTTATTGTCATTGCACGTTCATCTTTTTCCCTTCATCCATAAGGTAAATTTATTAAATATATATATTAGCATCTAGGAACAAAATTAGAACTTTCTTTACATTTTAAACCATCTTTTCAATATGCTTATTTTTTCTATTTTATAATTTTAATAATAACTTTACTATCTTTTAAGGTTAACTGGACACTTTTAAAATATAGTTTTATTTAGAAGAAGAATTTCGGCGTAAATCAATATAGAAAGACCTTGTCGACGCGTCGACAAGGTCTTTCTATATGGATTTACGCTGAAATTCTTCTTATAAATAAACAATATATTTAAAGTGTCCAGTTAACCTCGCACAAAATCTTTCTATATGGATTTACGTCGGAATTCTTCTACTTATGGATCACATAAGCCTCCATTCTACAATATTTTGTATTCTCTTCCAATTTTCATTTAACATATACTCTTTGAGGAACTATACTTCTTAATTGTTTTATCAAACTTATAATTTCTCCACATCTTATTTAAATAATTAATTTTTTTAAAATTTTTGGAAAACCAACATTTAAAAAATATAAAATAAATGATATATAATAAAATACTACTTCATTTTTTGATGATAGAATAAAAATATATATATATACCTAACCTAAAATAACGACTCATTATATATGTACACTATAAAATTGAAATATTACTATCTACCTATATTTTGGAATAATACTTCTATATTTCTTTTAATAGATTACTTATGTTTAAATAATTAATCCTTTAATTTTTTTCAAACCACATTTATATAATATAAAGATATATTTATAATAAAATATACTATATTAATAAAATAAAAAATATATTATATACGTAACCTAAATAACTACTCATTACTATTATATATGTACACTATAAAATTGAAAGATCTACTATCTACACTATAATTTAACAATTATAAACATTTATAATTTTAAGCATTGGTGGAGGCTGCCTTATTTTCAACCATGCATCAACAGCTATATATTTTCACAGTGATAATTTTCGAATCGAGGGAGTGACTTTTATTAAGGTTTGGATTTATTGAGAAGAATTAAATTCAGTGAATATTAATTATATAAAGTAAATGATTAGTAAATCTTAATAGGTATTAAGTTAAAATAAAATTATAAAATGTTAAGTTTTATTAGTATAATTGATTGAGGATGGGCCTTTAAACTTCACAGGGATAGTTATGTCTGTGTTAGGGTAGAAGACATGCTAAAAATTTCAGTCAGCTAAGGGTTGGTGTGCCCTAGGCTAGGTGTTATCTTGGGTGACTTTGACAGCTTAGATGCCCATGGGTCGCGGCTAAGGGTTGGTGTGGCCTAGGTTAGGTGCGATCCCAGGTGACTTTGACGGCTTAGATGCCCGTGAGTGGCGGCTCCTCAAGCTACATGTAAAGCCTCGAGGATCAAAAACAAGATATTTCATTTGTCGACATGTTTCGAACCAACTAGTGTGGTTCATCGTCAAGACAAGTTGAAGAGTCAGATCTAGATTGCAAGTTAAATAGTCAAAGGAACATCCAACAACAACTAACTAATGGCTATATTTGACTAGGAAATGGCTATAATGACTAACTAACGACTATATTTGACTGGAAATGGCTAGTTGGACAAGACCCAGGGAAAAGGGGGACATAACATATTTAATTAATTTTTTTTTTTTATAAAAAGAGTTAAGGTTAAGGATTTAAATAATTATTAAAATAGTTACTTTAAAGTATTATTAATAATAATACTTTAACTAACTATTATTTAAAATAATTATTTAAATCCTTAACCTATAACTCTTTTTTATTAAATTTTATTTTTAAATTAAATATGTCTCCTGCCCTTTTTCCCTGGGTCAGGTCCAACTAGCCGTTTCTAGTCAAATATAGCCGTTAGTTAGTCATTATAGCCGTTTCTTGGTCAAATATAATTGTTAGTTAGTTGCCGTAGGATGTTCTGCTCTAACTATTTAACTTGCAATCTAGATCTGACTCTTCAACTTGTCCTGAGGATGAACCACATATGGATCACAAAAGCCTCAATTCAATGATAAAAAACAACTTAACAAAAAAAAGAAAAAACTAATTAAATTAAAAATTTATTTAAAAATTTATTATTATTATAATCATGAAATCAATTAATATATAAGTTAAAACATAATACATATATATTTGAAAAAACCTTGGAAACAACTTTCTATTACACGGAGATGTTACGCTTCAATTTTCAATGATATTTTTAATTCTATAAATAGTTTGTTACCATTCCATGAACCATAGCCTGATTTATCAATTGAATTAAAAAAACATAATGAACATAAAGTACTTTAAAGATAAAGTTCTTAATTTTTAATAATTTATATTATTAAGAATATTTAAAATATCTTCATAAAAATAAAATTCTACCATCCACTGAATAATTAAATTAAAATTTAAAAAATCTTCAATCTAAAGATATTAACGGTTATATAAAATTTGATAATTATTAAATTTACTACTAAAGTGTGATTTTTATTTAATATTAAAATATATACTTGGATTAACCTGCAACTCTTTTGATGACCAGAAAAAAGTGTCTGTTTTACTGCACACCGAAATAATTTTGGATTTGATGTTTAAGTTGAATGAGATAATTTAAAGCAACTTAAATAAGTATATTAAAAGTAATTCATAATCTACTCTATTAAACTAATTTCCCGCTGTAATAGAGTAAAAAATGGTCATACTTACATATAGGATTACTAATTTCCCCCTATAATAGAGTAAAAAATGGTCATACTTACATATAGGATTACAATCTCATAGATTAAGCACTTTATGTGGTACCATGCTAGTTATCAGATTATGATTTATTAAAACAATTTATATGATATCCTAAATTATAATGTAGGATAGTTGTATGTCACTTCGTCCATTATTATATGTTATGGAAAAATAATGTAAATATATTTTTAATGGTATATATTTTTTAATTATTGCTTTTAGTAAAATTTATTTGGTTATTTTTATATTTAGAAAATATATATAAAATAAAAATATATTTTGAATATAATGGACTTTTAAGTTTCGAGGGTTATAATAAGATTTTAATATTATATATATAGTTATTATATAATAAAATATTAACCGATAAATTTAAAGAAGATTTTATTAATATTATCTAATACATAGGAGTAGTGAGTAACGAGAATTTATATGTGAGATGAAGAACTTGAAATGCTTACAATTTTGTGGACACTATGATGTAGGAGCATGTGACTCAGAGGGGAAAAATCTTCCGATTTATTCCCAAAAAAAAAAAAAAATCTACAGGTAAGGAGTGGGATCCTTTTGCCTACTGTTTCTATGTTTTTTAGTTAAAAAACAGGAACTAGATAAAAAATAAAGCATGCCATCTTTTTCTAGTTAAACTTAGCATAAAGCATGCTAGACTAGTTGTAAAAAAAACAAAAAAACCTTCATTTTCTATGTAAAGTTCTACTTATGTAATAAGGCAAGCTATCCATATGAAAAAAAAAGGAGACTTGGCCGCCAAGCTGGTTAGAGGAGGCGAGGCCAGTGTTTTTGTTATTAACTCTCTCTCAATGTAATAAAAACAGAGGTTATATGGTGAATTGGTATGGTGAAATCGCTGAAATCATTTGTTAAATCCGCCACTTCCACGTTGAATAAAGATTGTTAAAGATATTACTGAATTGTGCGTTGAATAAAGATTAAAAAGATATTATTGAAGGCTTGGCGCTATCGATCACAGGTGATAAGACTGTGTATTAATTGTTTGGGCAGTGTATTCCATGGTTACCGCTTTGAAGGCGATTCTCCAGACGTTGGATTGAATACAGAGATGCGTTGGGGTTGAGCCGGATTCCGGATGGTTGCATGTATTGATTTGTAGTGGATGCCAAGAAAAGGACATAGTCATATGCGCGGAGTCTTTTTATAATTTTGTGCTCTGCGTGGATTTCATATTGGCTATTAACTATATAACTGTGTGCGTGCTGCTGATAAATATAAACTGTGTGTGTAGAAGGTGTCCGCTGTAGAGCGGTTCTTAATAATTCACATCAACAGCTGTGCGTGCATACAACAAATGAATTTCAATTTGGTTTGAATTGATGTGTGCGCTAAATAAAACATTTACTGTCTCCAATTTGTTAATTCGTTCCTCAAAAAATACTGTCCATGGTTGCTGCTAATTTGCCGAAGGTCTCATTGATATTTGACATACATCATTTGTCATGTGCTTACTGCTTAAAGATGAATTTTTGAATTCATATAATACGTCCATAGTCGCATCGTAACTTCATTCCATTTGTAATTTTGATTTGCTGCCTCTGATTATAAATTAGGAAAGACTGTGACTCTTCACAAAAGGAATGAAGCTATCAGTTTAATGACTGATACGCTTGAAAGCAATACAAGGGAGAGAGAGGCGAATATTGAAGAGATTGTAGCCAAATTGGAGAGACTATCATTAGAGCCAGCACCCTCGCCATCATTAGTGGTATAAGAGCCATCAACTAACATAGAATTGAGTCTCAGGAGCAGGAGAAGGATGGCTTTCAGAATTGGAAGAGGACGAGGACGTGGTGGAAGAGGACGACCTGTTGCGAATGCTAAAATAATGGAAAGCATAGAAGAGCTACGAGCTAGATTGGATGCGTTAACCTCAGATAGAAACATAGATGATGGAGATGTCAGTGAGCCCGAAGTTGAAGCTACAGAGGAGGAAGCTGTACAGGTTACTCCTGAGATGAGGTTCTTTCAGTCAGTGTTGAAATCCACAGCTAGGCCATGGAACCAATTAGTGCCGATCTACCAAGGAGGACTGAATCCAGATGAATTAATCGACTGGATTAATAGCGTGGAGAAATTCTTCGATTATGAAGAAATGGAAGATGAGAAGAAAGTAAAGTTTGTTGTCACCAAATTAAAAGGCCATGCAGCACTCTGGTGGGATGGTGTACAGGCAGAAAGGAGGAGACTGGGTAAATAGCCAATCAAGAATTGGAGCAGAATGGTAGCAAAGTTAAAAGGTAAATTTTTGCCCCGTAACTATCAGCAAACATTATTTAGACAAATGCAAAATCTTAGACAGAGAGCCTTAACAGTGAAAGAATACACATAAGAGTTTTATAAGGTGAGCATAAGAGCTGGAGAAGCCTAAGACACAGATGAGAAGGTGGCTAGATATATGAATGGCCTCAAGATGGACATTCAGGATGAGATAAGTCTGCTGTCTCCTAAAAGAGTAGAGGAAGCTTATCAGATAGCACTGAAAGCAGAGGAAAAACTCATGAGGAAGCAGTTTGCCAGAGGGAGAGGGACTTTCAGAGGAAAAGAAAGTCAAGGTGGTAGTGGAAGATCTACAAAACCTAAAGAAGGAGCTAGCAGTAGCTCAACCCAGCATGCACCCACAAGAGGTGATGCAAGAGGCAGAGGGAGTTTTTCTAGAGGAAGAGGAGGCAGAGAAATAAGATGTTTACAGATGCAATAAGCTGGGACATAGAGCTTTTGAGTGCCCAGAGAATGTAGAAATAAAGCAGAGGAATGAAATTGTTGCTCCAGCTGAGGAAGACGTACCAATGGTAGCAGTAACAGAAAAAGTAAATACACCAGAAAGAGGAGAGTCTCTGGTACTTAATAAAGTTTTGCTTAAGCCAGCAAAGGAGATGGCTGAACCGCCACAAAGGAAGACTTTATTCAGGACAATATGCAAAGTCCAAGGGAAATGTTGCCAGATGATCATTGATAGTGGCAGCACTGATAATTTGGTTTCTACAGAAGTAGTGGAGAAATTGAAGCTGAAGACAATGAAGCATCCAACACCTTATAAAGTGTCATGGTTGAAAAAGGGACATCAACTGCTGGTAAGTGAACAGTGTGAAGTGGAATTTCAAGTGGGCAAGTACAAGGATAAAATTGTTTGTGATGTGATGCCTATGGACGTGTGTCACATATTGCTGGGAAGACCTTGGCAATATGACAGAGCAACC
Source organism: Pinus taeda (assembly GCA_000404065.3). Classification (NCBI taxonomy): domain Eukaryota; kingdom Viridiplantae; phylum Streptophyta; class Pinopsida; order Pinales; family Pinaceae; genus Pinus; species Pinus taeda. The sequence goes on from APFE030366613.1 coordinate 42,058, forward strand.
ATGCATGATGGGAAGAGAAACACCTACAAGTTTGGAAAGGATGGTGTCAATCATACATTGTTGCCTTTGCAGGAAGAAGATGTACTGAGACAGAAGACTGATTCAAAAAATCTATTACTTGGAGGAAAGGAATACTTGGAGCAGATGATGGATGTACAGTTGAGAGGGGAAGAACTCAGAACAACTGAGTTGGAAGAGGATGTTTCCATTGGTGAAATAATGGAGAAAGTAGTCAAGACTAAAAAGTCTTGTGATTTAAAAACTAATGAGTTGTGCATGTTTGCAGGTACAGAACAGGGAGATGAACAAGCTTTATAATTTGTCCAAGAAGAGTTGAATCTGAAGGCTGTTTATATCGATGATGAGATAACAAGATCTTCGAAGGAGATACAGAAGAAGGAATCTAATCAGGATATTGATGCAGAGAAAGAAGGACCAGCTGATGATGGGTCAAGCATTAAGGACGATATGGAAAATCGTGTGAAGTTTCCAAGTTCTACTCCTAAGGAAGTTGTTGAACTGTATAGAAAACTAGATCTCCAGAGAAGAGAGTTGGAGAGACAGAGGGCTTATGTGCAGGTTAATTTTTTGAAGAAGCAAGGGAAGAGAGTTTTTATGAATGACAGTCATGAAGCAGAAGATGGTAGAAAAGCGAGACTAGCTGACAGTCTCATGGTGAATGCAAATCAGCATACTGATGTGATGATAGAGGTGTCAGAAAAGAACTCAGAGCAGCATACTGAAGTATTGCCAGAGAAAGCTGAGGAGAAAGCCAGTGAAGATTTTTTGAGTCCTGAAAAAAACTTGGAGCTACAGAGAGAAAAGTTGGTGACTGAATCGACAAATGAGACCAGTGGGTCTTGTGATTTTAATGCTGACAATTCGATTGTGTTTACAGGTGATGAGCCAAAGCATGTTGCAGAGGGACAGGAAGCTTGGGAGGTAGTAACATCTATGGTGACAACGACAACAACATCTATGACGGCAGCGGCAGCAACACCTATGGCGGCAGCTGAATTAACAGAAATTAGGAACAACAGCAGTAAGCTGGACATAGAAATTGAAGAAATATGGCAGTTGATGATGCAGCGATCCAAATGGAGGAAAATAGAAATAACAGCAAGCAAGATCAATCAGAACTTGAACCTGATTGACAGGAAGAAGAAAATGGAGCAAAGGACAACAGAAATGCAGCGGAAGCAAAGGAATAAAGCATTTGGACGGTTGCAAAACAAAGTGTGGGATCCAGGAAGATCAAGACCACAAGACACATGATCAGGAGACCATGAATTTTTTCTACCTTGGGAGTCTGATGCAGGAGCATGTGACTCAGAGGGGAAAAATCTTCTGATTTATTCCAAAAAAAAAAAAAATCTACAGGCAAGGAGTGGGATCCTTTTGCCTGCTGTTTCTATGTTTTTTAGTTAAAAAATAGGAACTAGATAAAGAATAAAGCATGCCATCTTTTTCTAGTTAAACTTAGCATAAAGCATGCTAGACTAGTTGTAAAAAAACCAAAAAAACCTTCATTTGCTATGTAAAGTTCTACTTATGTAATAAGGCAAGCTATCCATATGAAAAAAAAAGGAGACTTGGCTGCCAAGCTGGTTAGAGGAGGCGAGGCCAGTGTTTTTGTTATGAACTCTCTCTCAATGTAATAAAAACAGAGGTTATATGGTGAATTGGTATGGTGAAATCGCTGAAATCATTTGTTAAATCCGCCACTTCCACGTTGAATAAAGATTGTTAAAGATATTATTGAACTGTGCGTTGAATAAAGATTAACAAGATATTATTGAAGGCTTGGCACTATCAATCACATGTGATAAGACTGTGTATTAATTGTTTGGGTAGCGTATTCCATGGTTACTGCTTTGAAGGCGATTCTCCAGAAATTGGATTGAATACAGAGATGCGTTGGGGTTGAGCCGGATTCCGGATGGTTGCATGTATTGATTTGTAGTGGATGCCAAGAGAAGGACAAAGTCATATGCGCGGAGTCTTTTTATAATTTTGTGTTGTGCGTGGATTTCATATTGGCTATTAGCTATATAACTGTGTGCGTGCTGCTGGTAAATATTAACTGTGTGCGTAGAAGGTGTCCGCTGTAGAGCGGTTCTTAATAATTCACATCAACAACTGTGCGTGCATACAACAAATGAATTTCAATCTGGTTTGAATTGATGTGTGCGCTAAATAAAATATTAACTGTCTCCAATTTGTTAATTCGTTCCTCATAAAATACTGTCCATGGTTGCTGCTAATTTGCTGAAGGTCTCATTGATATTTGACATACATCATTTGTCATGTGCCTACTGCTTAAAGATGAATTTTTGAATTCATATAATACGTCCATAGTCGCATCGTAACTTCATTCCAATTGTAATTTTGATTTGTTGCCTCTGATTATAAATTAGGAAAGACTGTGACTCTTCACAAAAGGAATGAAGCTACCAGTTTAATGACTGATACACTTGAAAGCAATACAAGGGAGAGAGAGGTGGATATTGAAGAGATTGCAGCCAAATTGGAGAGACTATCATTAGAGCCAACACCCTCGCCATCACACTAAGCTGAAATACACCTTATTCATTTTTATATTTAAAAAATATGTATTAAATAAAAAATATATTTTTATGATATTTAATACATGAGATTATGAAAGAGTTTATAGGTTTGAAGGATTGTAATAAGGTTCTGATATCATATATAATGGTTTTCATTTGAATAACACTTGTATATAAATTACATATATAAATTCAAACTGTTCACTAAACATAAAGAAGATTTTATTAATACTTACCTAATAAATATGAGTAGTGAGTGATGAGGATTTACATGTGAGACGAAGAACCTGATTCGCTTACAACTTTGTAGATACCAAGTTTGGGTTCACCAATCTCTAATTTAGCACCACAAAGAACATGTTATGGACAACTCTCAAGGTAACAATAATCTCACTTGCACCATGTCTTTTTATCTCTATATATCCTAAAACCCTTAATCAACAACCTTTGCGAGTGACTAATCCTTACTATCCTTTTCCTCATCAACAAATAAAACTTCTTCGTTTCCAAAATGGATGAAAAAACTTTATATACTGGATTTACTTATAGTCATACCATTTTTTTGTTTTTGTTTTATTCAATGTTTATCTTAATTTTTTTAAACATTTTTTCATAAATTTATCTTTACTTATATTTACTCTTTTACTTTTATTAATATAATATTTTATTTTATTTATTTATTATGATATTTCGATCAATATAGTGCTATTATTCTTATTATAATATAATAATTTTTATTATCAATGGCTTCCTAACAAATTAGGTATTATATTAAGGTTGGTTTAAATATGACCAACATGTAGGACTTATGTGTTAGTGTATATGATAAAGTCTTTAGAATGGTTAAGAATAATGAACAAAGGGAATTGATAGATATTTTAATAGATCTATAAACCAAGTGTGCGATAGGATCCCATTTGATCTTAACATCCTTCTTTATTTGTTGATTTGAAGGTTTGACAACGTAGGCAAGAATTAGGATCTTGAGAAATTGAGTTTTTTGTAAAGATAGACCTTTGATTTCTATCACCCTGTAATATCCCTTTTGGATATTTTGATTAATTTTATGAAATTTTCTTCTAAAAATATGCCGGACATTTTTATTGAAAATTAGCATGAAACCCAAAAATGAAAATGTTGTTACTTTGAAAAATTGAAAATAAATTACGACGAACAAAATATGAGATAAATGCAACAAATCACAACTTTATTATATTAGTATAAATAATGGAATTACATGCCCATAAAAATAACTTATGTTAGTTGATATAAAACCCTCCAAATTGCTGCAAACTAGATCCAAAGTCAAAATATATCTGCTACCATACTGGATCTGGCCTAGAAAATTGGAACCATGTTGATGCCCAAATTGAGAATCTGAATGATCCTCACTCCAATCTTTAGATCTGCTAAAATCTGATCTCCAATAATTTTGCTAAAGCTCCATGATATTTCTGGGTAAAATTTCCACAATGGTGGGTTGGGTTTTCGTCCAATTCATAACAAATGGAAACCCAAAAGTTTTCATCCTAGGCTTACTGAAAGATGAGAACCTCATTCCCAGATCTCTGCTATAAGAAAAATACTCCTCAAAACCAAGATGTTTTCAAATGATCTCTTCCTCTCTTTTTAAAGACTCAATAGATAGATCTCCAAGCTTCTAGAAGTATCTTATTTTGATTAATTTAATATTATTCCAGAAGCTTCCCTTTGACTCCATCTAAGTGAATTGAATTTAGTTTTATTTCAATTAAGTCACTTTTGGCATTTTTCCTTCAATTATTTATTTTCCCCTCCTTTATTTAATTAAGAAACTAATTAAAGTAACTTTTACTGTAGAAAAATGGTAAATTTCTCACCGTATTTTATCTGGCCATTGGAAGTCTCTTCTCATCATCCCATCCTACAAATCTTCTTGTTTCGATTCATGAGCTATTACACTGAGGTGTTCCATCAAATATTTCTCCCAGAATGCCACCTCAAGATTAAATAATTAATACGTCAGGCTCACTAATAACCTCTTTTTATGGGAGTGGTCATAATGCAACGAAACAAAAAGGCAAGTTGTGTCAATGATGGAATATGCCAAGTGAATGCCATCAGATCCCATGAAATCCCTCAAAACCCCTCTGAGACGTCGGATGATGTAATCCTGCTCTTGTGACCTGGTCATTAATTCTATTGGAAATCCATCCTGGTTGCATTATAGAGAAAATTGAAAATGGGGACATTACAAGTCTTCTTGTCCCAAGATTGCTTGCCCTCAAGCACTCCACATTTTTCCACTACAAAGGAATCTACACACTCATACCAGGATCCCATACATGTTAATTTTTCTTAGGGCTATATTTTTCTTTGCTTTAATAATTACATTTCTTCATTAACACATTAAGTTCACCCCATAACGTCATAGCACTATTAAGATTTATATCATTATTCAAAAACGTATGTCATTATATAGAAATAACAATATCATCATCATTAATGCAGCAGAACATAAAGGAACAATACAAGAAAAGCATTCACACATCGAGACACAAGGATTGGTCAGAGATTACGACAAAACCCACTATGGGGAAAACCCTTTCAAATTATGCTTCTTATTAGATTTTCATAAAATGATTCAACGAAAGAGAGTACAATGATCCGTATATTCATCCATACAACTATCCAACAAAAACAACTACACAATATCCATGAAATGAACCCAACAATGATTATACTCAAAATTCTGATTCTGAAGCCTATAATGAATTGTCCTTGTCTGTTGTCAATTGTTGAATACTGTGGTCATTGAGAGAAATCTCCAGACAACTGAAATTTCATCATTTAGGTATTAGACGCATGGAGGATGACTCATGCATGTGACTGGGAAGCTTCTAGTCACTCTCTAGAGCCTACAAGCGAGAAACTACAATTTGCAACTGAGATTCTAAAACCCTAGATGTCAGTCGCACAGAGGACAAGATGTATGTGCGACTTAGATTCTTTGGTCGCACGGATGAGCTTGGTAGCGAGAGACTGCAGTTGATATCTCTCTATCATGTTCCTTCGACTGAGGCCCAAAACCCTAAAACATATATGCGATATTTGGATCCTACAATTTCATCTTTGAGCGAGCTTATTCCTTCACAGACGAGCCTCATACCTGTGTGTGGTGATTTCCAAATGAGGTTTAGGTCACTTGTATTAATAGCCTTCCAAGGGTGTCCAATTGTCTTTAGGGCTGACCTTGTCAAATATGCACATGTGGGATTTTCTTCAGAAGTACACTTTCCCTTATCCGTTTTGAGTGATCTTTAGGTCGATTTAGGTATTCTCGAAAATAGGAATTCAATTGAATCATAATATACATTAAATGAGCTATCTAAAGTGGAATTTGAATGAAGTTTCATATTTTAACACTCCCTCTCAACTAGGGAGAATTCCACTTGCATTATGTCATGTGTATCCTGTCATCAAATCATATCCAATCTCAAGTATCTCACCATATCTTCAGTGATAATCTTGATTCATCTCTTGCTTATTCCTGCTTGTCTCTTGATTATCGATGCTCATATGCTGAACATTCTTAAATATAAAAGAAGAAGAATTTGACAGCACAAGGGAGCTCAATCTACCATCCTCTATCCATCGGGGATCCAGTGCTACCATCCAGAATCTCTGCCAGTGGGGATCCAAATAATACCTCGAGAAACATTGACGGGGAAAAAAATCTATGAACCACATCATCATTAAAGAGCTTATCATTAGGGAGTACATCTCAACCTAGAACCACATCGGGGAGCATATCTTAACCCAAAATCTCATGGGGGAGATAAACATCTATGACCCCATATTGAGCAATAGGTGACGTAGGGGAGAACATCTCAACCCATTTTATTGCCTATCCATATTCCCAACAATGACCCTCAAGAGTCATGTGGTAGAACACCTGCATCATAATCAACATGGGTTGTACACCCCTGAGTACACTCTCAACCTGTTGGCCAGAAAAGGAGCGGTAATCCCAACAAGCTCAACTTGTGGGTATGATGCCAAATGAGGTATACTATGAAAATACCAAAATAGGGAAGAACCATCTACGATCCTATTGTCTAGATATCCCTCAACCCCAGGATCCCTCTATATTAATTCCTCACCCTAGGAGCTCAGACAGGGGGGGAAGAGATGGCTTAATGTTTTGGATCAACGATGCTATATGTAGATAAACAACATATCATCATGCTCATATCTGGTAATTATCATGTCTCAATAGCAACTGTCTCCTGTTCATACAGGACATCAAATCAGATATTGTATTAGAACAAAAATATACATATCATAAAAAGGATACCATAGTCATCCTCCCTCTCAAAGAGGTGCCAACCACAAGCCTAATCTTATCTCGTTCAAAATCATCATCTCACTATATGAAGGTATCTCAGTCCCAACTCTATATAATATTCTCTACCTATCGAATCTCACTCATTATTATCATAATGTATCCCTTTCATATCCAGAACTTGCTCAAATAGCTCTCCAAAGAGCTTCTTCATCCTACGTCACAGCTAGTCATGCTAGCAACATCATACTCAACCTCGGGCGTGCTTAAAGCTACCGACTTCTTCATCCAAAAATATCATGGCTGATATCTTACTAAGGAAGCACCCAGATGTTCTCATCTCATCAATAATGATCCAAGCAACATTAGTATATCTATTTAGTCACATATCACAGGAATAATGTCTCATACCAAAAATAGATCATCACATGCAAATATCGCGAAGGGTGCTTGGTGGAAACTCTATGTGTATGAAGCAACTCAATCATGAATCAAATTAGGTTCTATTCACATCATATCTCTCTCTCTCTCTCTCTATATATATATATATATATATATATACTAATGAGTGTTCAAAATAGAACATCAATGCTTCAACATACTATCGAGTGCCAAGTCAAGTTCAACAATATATATTCACAACTTCTTGAAATTCAATCAGAGTGTCTAAGAATTTGTATTTTCACTTTCCAAAAACTCTTCAATATATTCACAATACATATTTTATTTTCCAAACTTTATAAATTGATTCATCATGCCATGATTCAATATTTCGAGCTTTAGAAGCCATCTCCCTCTTACTTTGATCAATAGAGGCTGATTACCAGTAAATAGTAGACCATCAACATATAAAACCAAAACCAAAGCCAAAATCATACCTTGGAACACTTCTGAAGTAGAGGTTTGGATCAACACATCATCCTGGCTTCACTAGATAACTGTCAATGTATACACATCAAGATCGAGGAGTTTGCTTCATTTAATTATTTCTGCAAACATAACACTTTACTAAAAAAATATGTTCAGTCTTACATAAATCAATATTGCACAATCAGATCAACTAAGTCAGCTTATCAAAGTTTAGATGCCAGTCAAAACTAATATCAAAATCATCAATATCACAATATTAAATTATTTAGACCAGGTGACAGGTAGAGCTCTCATCAATTTGTGACTTTATCTATCAACAAATTGTCATTTACCAAGCAATATCAATCCAAATTTCATCGTCTTTCTCATGATCATAATACAAGTCACTAGATGCAAATGCATACACCAAGAATAAGTCATGTAGGTGGCATCCACTTATTCTGATATTACTTTGTATTGAATCACAACTATCAATACTCCAACCGTTGAATCAAAGCTAATGATGTCAACACAATATACAAATATTAGTCATTAAAAGTAACTATGCCCACATAGCATTGTTGTCAAGGAAAATTATCAGTTGTCAAATAAAATCATTAGTCATAAGGTCAAATCCAAAATTTGCTATCATAGTGAGATTTATAGTCCATAAAATATCTTAATCATCAAGTCAAAGTTCTTAATCATTATCATGTCAAAACTCCAAAAACTACTCATCTATATCAATCAACCAAATCTAGTCAAAATCTTGCAGCACAAAGTTCAAATGCATATCCCGATCACCTGTAAACACAAGTTCAGTATACATATTCATATTATAGTAAACATTCAAACTTCCATGCTCATAGAACTTCTTGTTATCTGCTCCATATCTGTAGGACTGTCATCCTTCAGGTGAACTTCCAATTTCATGCATAAAACTTTATTTTTTGTGTCCTGCAGGCATAACTGCATCCATAGGCCTTCTTTTGTGTGGTTGGGAGACTAAAATCACACCCTTTACCTTACTTCCATGTGGATGAGAGGCTACAGTCGCACCTGTAAGCTTTATTCTATGCGACTGAGGCTTAGAGTAAGGGAAAAATATCTCTTCTCAAATCATAACTTTGTTGCAGATCAACAATGTCATCAACCTATCTTATGGATAGATTATCCCACTGAATGAGAATATAATTTAATAATATTTATTCAAGTCATCAACCTATCTATAATACTTTTATGCATCAACATATCTGATAGATCATAAAGTTAGACTATATCACATATTCCTCACGGTCATATCATGTTAGTATCAACTAATTCAAGATTACATCATGACATCAATCTTTCATCAAGGTTTAGTGTAATATATCTAATAGGAGTAAACTTCAAGAGTCATGATCAAAACATTACTTCTTTGTCACATAATTCAATCCATCAAGTTAGGGCATTCAATTTTACCATATTCCATAATTACTAAACAAATAAAAAATAACCATGGTCAACAAAAGATCTTGAATATCAATCTCATTGTTATACTTGTATCATTATGGCTACCATGATTTTCATAAACATTATCAATAGTATCAAGTCATCATCTACTAGAATCAAGATATCCAAAATGATAGGTGTTAACCAAAAATTAAATATATCAGAGATCAATATTAAGTAGCTTCATAGAATCAAGAAATTCATCATATTTAAGATGTAAGATACTCGTTCAATATCGAGTGCACTATTTCATCATAAGAATCATGAATCTAAATCATTTTCGTATGCATGAGACATTTGTGAAGGAGACATTCTCATCATACCTTAGGGCTTACCTTGTCATCAATATTGTAGTTGAAGCATAACACCATACACACCGTGTAGTGTTTAGATACATGTGCACCTTCTTAGCTAGTAACACTTTGTCACCTTTTCATTAGGTGCCTCTTTGCTAGTTCTTCTCTTCCTGCACTAGACATGATCCTCAAGGGGGATCCTATTATCATAACTCATTAGGAGGTTAGAAGCATCCAAATACTCAAATATACATGCAGGAAGCATAAGTAATAATCAACACAATAATTAGATCCATAAGTCAAAATTAAAGATATAAAGGAGCATAATAAGTTGGAAAGTACTTATCTTCAAGGAGATGTGATCATCTTCCTCTTAATCCATCCTTCAAGAGCCATCACTATCCATGGTCCACCTGATGCATTCAATATATATTCGTCAACTTCATCAACAACCAAGCCTAAGAAAAGCTATCCCATCTATGGCTTTATCCAGTCTGTCACAAGTGCGCGAGCATATTCACATTGACCATGCTAGGGTTTCTCTCAAATCATAACCTCATAATATCCATCAAACCCTACTACAAAAATTGCCTAGGGTTTCCTTCAAACCCTACAATTATTTTAGGTCTCCTCCATCCTCTCTTACATCCATCAATGGTGTCATCATAGGGGTGATCTCCATGACTTTTCTTCAGCCAAACTCTGATACCATGTTAATTTTTCTTAGAGCTATATTGTTCTTTGCTTTGAAAATTGCATTTCTTCATTAACACATTAAGTTCACCCCATAACATCATAACATAATTTAGATTTACGTCACTATTCAAAATCATATGCAGTTATATAGAAACAACAATATCATCATCATCAATGCAGTGAAACATAAAGGAACAATATAAGAAAATCATTCACATATAAAGACACCAGGATTGGTCAGAGATTAGGGAAAAACCCAGTATGGGGAAACCCTTTCAAATTATTCTTCTTATTATATTTTCATTGAATGATTTAACAAAAGAGAGTACAATGATCCATATATTCATCCATACAACTATCCAACAAAAAAAACTACACAATATCCATGAAATGAACCCAACAATGCTTATGCTCAAATTTTTGATTTTGAATCTTGTATTGAACTATCCCTATCTGTGGTTGACTGCTGAACACTGCGGTCACTAAGAGAAATATTAAAAGAAATGAAATTTCATCATTTAGGTCCCATTCGTACAGAGGAGGAGTCATGTGTGCGACTGCGAAGTTTCTAGTCGCTAGTCACTCTCTAGAGCCTACAAGCGAGCGAATGCATTCTACAAATGAGATTCTGAAACCATAAATGTCGATAGCACTAAGGACGAGATGTATGTGCGAATTGTATGATTCAATCGCAAAGATGATCCTGGTAGCGAGAAAATTCAGTCAATATCTCTCTTTCTTGTTCCTGCGGTTGAGGCCCAAAACCCTAAAACATAAATGTGAGCTTTCGATCCCGCAATTTCATCTTCAAGCGAACTTCTTTATCCGTGGATGAGCCTCTTTCTTGTGTGAGCCAAAATCCAAGATAGAAGAGTGTCTCCTGATGATGTCAAAATGAGGTTGATCTCACTTGTATTTATATCCTTCCAAGGGTGTCCAATTTTCTTTAGGGTCGACCTTATCAGATATGCCCATGTGGGATTTTATTCATAAGTACTTTTTCCCTTATCTATTTTGAGTTATCTTTAGGTCGATTTATATCCTATTGAAAAATTAAATTCAATGGAATCATCATCCCCATCAAATGATCTGTCTAAATTGGACTTTGACCAAAATTGCATATTTTATCAATACAAACCATTGTTCCACACCATACCTCCATGTCACCAAAGTATAAATGAACCCTTCAATACCTGGATCCCACAAACACCTTTGGTTCACTCTACTACTGATAGATCCACCTAGATCATAAACAAACCTATGACCAATCTTGCCATTAGTAGATCTGCCTAGATCCCAATGCCACCTATGCCCTAAGACTTGTGGCTTATGATACCACCTTGGACCTCCATTACTTTCCATTCCTAAGATCTCATGATGTGCTATGCCCACGATAATAATATTCTCCTAATATTCATTCTAATCAAGGGTATAAAAAATATACTAAGAAATAAAAATTCTTAAATTTTCCCAAAACCAATGGCCAATCATAGATCTCGTCATTCTGATTCATAAGACACTTGAATTGCCTCGATATGACAATGTATGAGGAAGTTATCACATTATATGTTTTTGGAAAACAATGAAAAAGCCAACTTGCAGGGTTGACTGCGCAATGTATATATGCCACAAGGCAATCTGTACACTGACGTGGTGTTGACGTCAGTAGGGAGATTGTGAGTACAAATCCAATCAGGAGAGAACACGTGGTTCATTCGTACATAGGAAATTGGCGCAATTTTATTAGTTGGTAGTGGTTTGTTTGGGGTTAATCATGGAGTGACACATAGCCCAATCACAGGGTACCACATGGTACTCTAGATGAGGCCTAACTTTGGTTACGGACCAGATGAGCCTCTACGGAGTTTGACCCCATGACCTCACAATACATAACATAATGCCTTACCAATACACCATGCATTGGTTATTTTTAATACATGACATACGAGTTATTGTTAAAGGGTTCCAGTTCCACTGTTAGGGGAAGGGCCGACTAGTAGGCTTTCCCAACTGACCCAATCCCAAGTCTTATGGTTACACCATGTCCGTGGGTGTCGATAGAAGGGGCATGGTTTATCACCCCAACTCTTGGTTTATTGAATCAACTTAACCGTTGACAAAAGGGTTAGGAGGGGTGGGCACATGGGACCCTGCATGTGCCCAACCCGTGGTTCCATTATGTAACATCCTCCTCTGACATCTACCCAAGTAATCAGACAACAGGGGTAAACATGTGACGAGAGTCTACTATGATTGGATACAACCTCCTAGGTGACCTTAAGGAAATGGAATCAACAAAAACACATCATACAGAACTTCCACATCATCTAAAGGACCCCTAAGAACCATCCAATACTTATGATAACTAGCCCTTGGGTCCCACTGAGGTTTCAGGTCACTTGACCTCTGGATTCTCCCATGCTATGGGCCTGACAACTTCCAAAAGGATCTAGACACTCTCATGACAAGGCATGCCAATGTCTATGGACTATTTTTCTTAGTCCTATGCTAGTGTCCCCAAGATTTGAGCCACTTTTTTAGGCCCAGAGCCCGGGTCACTACCCAGAACCAAATGACACCTTCAGAACATAAAGATACCAAGGAAACAATAATTAAAATGTAAATACTTGAAAAAGCCCTTAACCAGACATCTACTAACCATGACAAACATTTCATCAAACATGTCACGAATATGTAATCTACAGGTGTAAACAACATATTTAAGCATAGGGGTCTCATATTTATCTAAGAATCGCTATGAAGCATTGTTCCCCCATATCATTTTCTGCATTCTCATCTATTAGGTCATAGATACATTGTTCATTAATTTACAAGTAGAGACATGATGAGAGCCATACATAGCTACTATCTTAAAAATATACATAACTAGCATAATAAAACTAGAGATACCATGAATACATTAGCCATAGAATCTACATATAAGGCAATACATTTACACATGAAAAACCAAGGGAATTAATTTCTCATTAATGAATGTAGAAACCAACTGGGGATGCGACTACCACATTCCAACAGACCATAGATTGGCTGAGCCAAATATCTCTCCAGCCAATCACCTCATACCATATTCCAAGCATGGATGTGGGACTCATAACCAACCAAAAGAACCAAACAAGCATGGATTCTACTGGAGTTCTCCACCTGATCCGTCAGGCATTTGAGTGCCTCCTATTCTCTCAGGCTTTACTATGATCCACAGTTCGATCCAGGGATCATTAGGCCCTACACTAAGACTCACTCTCTAGGATTTACCGTATACTAGGCCCAATGAAAAGAAATCCACCTCTTGGCTTTACCGTATATCACTGCATTCACCGGTAAGGATTCCTAGGCTCACTGAGGCACACAATCCTGTCTTTACCACAACCCACAGTCTAGATTAGGGGTTACCAGGTCAGTGGATTTACAGTGATCCACAGTTTGGTTCAGTGACCACTAGGCTATGTGTTTTTCATTTCATAGATCTACCCCACTCAGCTTCGAATCCATCCAGTAATACAACTCAACCGAATTATGAGAACCCAACTCATCAAGGCTACCATGAAATGGAAAGGCTAGGCTGAAAACACTGTCAAACTTGACAAAACCCATACCCTGATAGAAACAACCTCATGGAATACCATGCATGCCAAATCTAGCAAGGGAATCACACATGCAAATCAATACCTGCAAAGAATCATGTTGTAGGTGCTTGATCCTTCTCTTCCTTGCTTTCTCCTTCCTTCCTCTTGCCTTCTTTTCCTTTCTTGATCTAATACCAAAGTACTCCAAGAAAAATCTGTGTCCAAGGGTGAGAGAGAAAGAGATAATAATGAGAGAGCTCAAAAACTGAACTAACAAAAGGTACCAACTGATCCTCAAAATCCTTTTTTATCAATTAGGCCTCCATTTTCTTCATTTTCCATTATTTTCCTTCAATTTCCTCCTCACATGCAACCTATTACATTTCCCCTTCCTTTTCTCCTAATTTCCATTATTTTCATAAATAATTGTGCCAAAAATGCCATTTTTCCTTTCCAAAGCCTTAGTCATTGCCTTTTCCAATTTTCTTATCCATAATAAATCAAATGAATAGACACTAGGATGTCTTTCCCAACATTCAACTTGGAATAAGTGTCCCATCAACCGTGGTTTTTTTTTTTTTTACATGTAATTTTCACTAGGGCTATTATATAACGCCCCCCCCCCCCCCCCCCTTGGGGGACATTGTCCTCGATGTTCAATCACACATATACCTCAACAAAACCACTAGAAAGAAGACATACCGCTCATGGAGCTTTATAGCATAGCTTGATGAAATATTTACAATGATCACCCTGCTGAAAGAAAACCAACATGACAACATAACAACATAACAACTATAATGAATTGACACCCATACCTCTTATTGGACAACATAATAACTCTAATGAATTGACACCCATACCTCTTATTGGAGATTTATAGCATAGATGATGGTGGTATTTACATCCATATACTTATGTATATATATCAAAACATAACACCAAAACATATGCCAAAACATATACCAACATCATACCAAAACGACTTTGCCTCAATGGGAAAAAAATGAAGGACACATAGCCCACATTTGATTTGCCATATCCCATGTAGCTTCATCGGGCCCAAAGTGCTTCCATTACACTTTAACCTACTCGATTGCTCGATTTCGAAGCATGAACACCTTTTTCAGCAATATACACTTAGGCTCTGCCTGGAATTCTCCATCTGGTTCCACCTGCAATACAGACTAATCAATCACATGATCAACATATTTAACATGCTTCTTAAGCAATGACACATGGAAAACATCATGGAATTTCACTATAAGAGGTAGTGCAAGTTGATATGCTACTGGCATAATCCTCTCAATAATACCGAAGAGTCCACAAAAATGCGGTGCCATCTTGGCACATGATCCAATCCGCAAGGATATTTTCTTTGGTTTGATGCGCAAGTACACCTATTCCCCAACATGGAACTACTTGAAACACCTATTTCGATATACATAGCTCTTCTGCCTATCCTATGCTACCTTTAGATTATTATTTATAACCTGCATCTCTTATTCCATGTTTGCCAACATGTCTAGTCTAGTCAACACCCTATTAACTGGATCGCTCCAACTGATGGAAGTATTGCAACTCCACCCATACAATGCCTCAAACATAATCATATTTAAAGATTCTCGATACCCATTGTTGTAAGCGGACTCTACCAGTGGAAGATACTCTTCCCACTTTTGCTGCTGATGCATCACGTACACCCTCAACATATTTGTCCATTCGTCCGCGAGTGATAAGATGTACTAAAGGAAAAATATCTGCCCAAACCTGCAAAAAAATCCTTCCAAAACTTGGAAGAACTTTACATCCTTGCCTGACACAATATTATTTGGAACTCCATGCAACCTGACCACATCTCTAATGAATACCTATGCTACATTGCTAGCTCGGAATGTAGACTTCACTGGAGTGAAGTGCACAACCTTTGTCAACCTATCCAAAACAACCATGATGGAATCATGCTTTCTCATTTCCTCGACAAAACTGTGATAAATTCTATGGAAATGAACTATCATTTCCACTCTATAATCGCAATGGGTTGTAGTATTCCACCTAGATGCTTACACTCTACCTTCATACGCTGACAATCGAAACACCTAGCCACAAACTCTACTACACCTTTCTTCAGATTCGGCCAATAATAAATTTTCTTTACTGTGGTCAATGTATTTTAATAGCCTGGGTGACATGAATATGGTTTTTTAGGAAACTCCCTCAATATCACCATCTTGAGCTTACTACTTTCTGGAACATATATCCTGTCTCTGAATCTAACCAATCCATCTGCTGTAAGGAAAATACCCTTTCGGTGCAACCACACATGTAGTTGAACCTGTACTACCACCTGTACCTGTACCTATACTACCACCTATACATCGACCTGTACCACATCATGTACATGTAGCTGTACTATGATGCAACATGTGCATAATCTCCATGTACTAGACATCCTACTGTCTTTCTTGCAAGATCCTATCCTCTAAGTTTGTCCCATCGGAGTTCATAGCTGCTAAGTGATTTACCTATATTCGCCTACTAAGAGCATCTACCACCCTGTTATCCTTTCCTTTGATGTACTTGATTTTGAAGTCAAATTCACTAATCATGGCCAACTAACTAACCTACCGGGCATTCATATTCGGTTGGTCAAACAAATAACTCAACCCAATGTGATCACTCATCAAAACAAACCTCATGCCCAGAAGATAGTGCCTCGACATCTTCAATGCATGTATGATCACTCCTAACTCAATATCATGTGTTAGGTAGTTATTCTCATGCTCATTTAGTTTTTTTGACTCATAGCATACGACCTATCCATCCTGCATAAGTCCTCTCTTGCAATCATCTGCGCATACTGCACACTCCTTGTCTGAATCTGAAATCTTTAACACTGGAGCATGTATCAACAACTTCTTAAGCTACTAAAAAATAGCCTCACACTCCTCTGTTCATTCAAACTTCTTACCTTTCCTCTGCAATGATGTAATAATGTAAGAAATATGTGAGAAGTTCTTGATGAATCTCCTGTAATAGCCTGCCAACTCCATGAAATATCTCACCTCATCTACATTCCTACGAGCTACCCAATCCATGATGGCCCTCATCTTTTTGGATCTACTACAATGCCCTCCTTAGAGACAACATGTCCCAAGTAATGTACCCAAGTGTAAAAGAAACGAAACTTGCTAAGATTAGCATACAACTGAGGCTCTCTCAACAACCTCAACACTGCTACTAAATGATCGACACACTCTTCCTCATTTTTATAATATACCAATATGTCATCAATGAACACAATAAAAAACTTATCCAAATATGGATGTAACACACTATTCATCAAGAACATAAATGTAGCTGGAGCATTAGTCAAAATAAATAGAACTATGGCAAACTCATAATGCCCATACTTGGTTCTAAATGCGATCTTGTAGATGTCCTCTTCTTTGATGCGTACATGATGGTATTCAGATCTCAAGTTGATATTAGAGAACATTGTTGCTCCCTCCAGCTGATCAACAAATCATTAATCCTCGGTATTTGCTACCTTTTTTTTGATGGTCACTTTGTTAAACTGCCTGTAATTAATGCACAATCTGAGAGTACCATATTTCTTCCTCACAAATAATATCGGTGCACCCTAAGGTGATACACTTGGTCTAATGTATCCTGTAAAGTCCAAAGATTGTCCTACCTTGACATCCTTTTTTCCTAATGATCCTCTCTTTTTCCTATATATTTACCACCTAAATAAAGCCATATCTACTAGGTTTTGATGAAGGTATGAACTAATATGTCTTCTTGTTCATATTTAACTTTATACCCTATTGTTTTGTTAAAGTTGCAATTGGATATCGAATCAGTCTGTTTCTGCAGATAATCCAAGTTTTTGTAGCTGTTTCCATTGTTCGCAAGGTTCCAAAGTTCCAGGCCAGCAGTGAAAGGTATGGATGGATAGAGGATGGTTCCCTTATGGATACCTTCACATCCCCTTGAAACTATTTTCTAAGAGAAGCACAGGAGATCACGATTAAACTCCAAGTCAACTGCTAGATTAACGAAGAACAGAACCCGAGATCGATTGAAACCTTATCATTTTGCTTTCAGAATAGCAAAACAACGGTTTAGCGATATAAGTTTAGATAGGAGAGAGATATTAGGCTTGAATTATTCATACAGTTATGACAAGGTACATGCTATAAAACTTATGGCCGCACTGTGATTTGGGTGCACGCTGAATGATATAATTGTGAATAGTTTGTGAATTCCGTGTGAATAGAATTGGTTTTTGTGTGCAAGCGTTGTGTTGATTGGAAGCTCTGAACTGCTATGTGGAGGGCCCCTACAAACAATGGCAAGTTTTAATCAATTACAATATGATTTCCTTTAATTAAAAAATTGCTTTGTTTTGTGTGATAATGCAACACAATGATCTCGCCAGCGAATTATTATTTGCATAAGAACTTTAATTTGCTTTATACCTAGTTTAGACTGTTATCTAATTTGATTTATACCTATTACAACATGGTCCTTTCCCTTTCTTATTATCTATCATAATAGAAATGTGTTTAGTGTTCAATTCATAATAAGATGTTGCTTGGGTTACTTTGTTTGAGTGAAAATTGAATAAGTAAAAGAGTGAGAAGTTCTCTCCTAAAAAATTGAGTTCAAACAATATTTCTTCATAGCTGATAGAATAAGTTTCTTTTTGCACTTAGAGGATTAGAAGTCGTAGCATAAAGATTCAAGATAAAAAATCCCAACACAATCTAATACAAGTAAAACGACTCTCACATCATCTACAAACTAATTGGATAGAGATTAATTCCTAGGAAACTTAATCAACATCCCTAAGAATTACGACACTACTATAATTGACAAACACCACCTCCATCTTAAGTTTATATCTTAACAAAAACATAACGACCTAATCAATAACTTCTAAGCACATATTTTTCACCTGTACTTCATCAGTCTACGCACCGTGGTTGACAATTTATGATTGAAAATTCAAGGACATTGAATTGACCAAACATTTTGGCACCGTTGCCGGAGAAGTACAATTAGAAGTAAAAAAAAAAAAAACCATCATTAATTTAAAACATGACATGTGTAGGGATAGAGACTATAGGGGTAGATTTGTAGGACGAGGAATAAGTTTAATTCCCACAAATCGACTCCTCCACGATTTCGAGATTCCACACCACCTACTCAAACCCGAATTCCATTTAGAGGTCAACAAAGACTTCCTAAAGTCTCAAGATCAGAAATTCAATCCAGAACTTCACCCATTTATTCTACTAAAGCTATAATTGAGGAAAATCCTACATCCCCAAGTACAAGAGTAATCTTTCTATCCCCCATTGGTGAATAAATTTTGGGAGAAGAATTATAAATTCCTAGTGAAGAAGAGGAATTGGAAACTTATTCTAAGCAACCATTGATAGAGGAACTAGAAATATTAGAAGAACACTATGTTAACTCCAAAGAATCTGTCATGGCTGAAGAAGGGGAAGAAGAAGTACACAATGTCCATGGTGAAGAATATAGGATTGAGGAAGAGGTAGAGGTAGAGGAAATCAAGATCCTTCGTGATTTCCTATTCTTGATGAAGATACAACCCTCACAAAGAAGAATATATCACCCTCGATTCTTCCTAATTTCCACGGGAAAAGAAACAAAGATATAGAAACATTTCTCTTCGAATTTGAAGTATTATGCAGATCATATGACTATTTGCATGATGCTCAAAAGTTGAAATTGTTCCTTGCCACATTATAAGACTCAACATTAAAATGGTTCATGAGTCTAGGAGTGCATTCTATAACAACATGGGGACAAATGAAAGAGTCTTTCATAGGCAAATATAGAGATTATTGCATGCTTAGTAACCTTAAAGATGAAGTCTTCAAAATGACACAAAAAGAAGATGAAAATCTTGAAGACTTGGTAGAAAGATTTGTTTATAATGTTAAAAGAGAAAAAATGGATAATCTGGATGAAGAAACCTTAAAAGCTCTTTTACTTAGAGTTGTTAAAGATGAATGGACCAATCTCGTTAACCTAATTGGAAAAGGAGATATTCCCCAACTACTATTTGCAGATATTCGTGATTTATGTGTACATATATCAAGGGGTAAAGTAAGAGCTGGAAAGAGTCCTAGAGACCCTCTCTTGTCGAGAATAAACAAGTCTGCAGCTGGGAAAATTAGCAGGTAAGAAATAGGAAATTTTCTTGACACCTCCAAAACATATATTTTAGGGAGCCTAAGT
Organism: Pinus taeda; assembly: GCA_000404065.3. Lineage (NCBI taxonomy): Eukaryota > Viridiplantae > Streptophyta > Pinopsida > Pinales > Pinaceae > Pinus > Pinus taeda. The sequence continues at coordinate 62,141 of APFE030366613.1, forward strand.
GAATAGATAGACACCCTTAAAAAAAAACAAGAAAAATTCCGAAAATGCTGCATTATCTATCTTCTGTCCCAAATGTCGGAAGAAACATGTTCTAAGAGAGTGTCCCTTAGACTCGAAAGCCATAGAAACCTATGTCATATGTGCAAATAATCATGGTACAAAGGAATGTCCATCCTTACTAGGTCTTAAGGTTGTATTCAATGATGAAGGAATCTCAGAATCAGTAGAACCTCTCTACTTTATAGCGAAGAGACCATGGAAAAACCCCCAAGCAAATCAATCACAAGGATTTAGACCAATTTTCCCAGTCTTCACAAAGTAATTGGAATTTAGCCTGGCAGCCTTGGGCTCTGCCACAATCACAACCTTGGAATCAAGGATGGAAAAATCCTTATCGAGCCTATGCTCAATATCAACAATACTCGCCATCTTATTTTCCACCACAATTCTTACCCCCATCTAATAAAATTCCTCAAGCTAATCAATTCCCACAAGTCCCAGTTCAAAATCAAAACTCGCAACTTTCCCTACCATTTCCACAAAAATCAAATCAACTACTCGCTCAACCACTTCGAAATCCTAATAATAAAATACCACAACAACCAGTGTACAACATGGAGCATCAGAATCCTCAAACTTATGTAATAACCCCAATAGACCTAAACAATGTCCAATTAAGGTCTAGAAGAGTATTACCAAAAAACCCTCCCGTTGTCATTCAAAAAACAAAATTTGATCTTCAAAAACATAAAAATCAACCAGAAGAAGGGGAGACTTCTCTCCCTTAAAAAGAAAATAAACAAACAGAAGAAGTTCCAATAGATTCTCCCATCATCGAACAACCCTCGATATCAGTTAAACCACCTTTCCAAGAAAGGTTGAAAACCGATGAAGGAGTAGAGAAACAAATTATCTTGCCTTATTACAATATGATGGATGAATTGAGAAATGTTTGTATTAAGATTCCTTTATTACAAGCCATAAAAGAAATACCAATTTTTGCAAAAACAATTAAGGAATTAAGTACACAACGATCAGGGAGAAGAAGAAAAGATATAAAAAGAATTCAGTTAGTCAGAAAAATTGTAGACATTATGATGGGAAAAACAACAATTCAAAATATTTAGATCCAGGAAGCCCCGTTGTAAAAATTCACATCAATGAAATTGAAATACCAAACACAATGATTGACCTAGGAGCAACCATAAACATAATGAGAAAACAAGTTATGAACACACTTAGGCTTCCTAACCTTCAATACACACCAACCTTATTGTAATTAGCAGATAGATATGTTATTAAACCAGATGGTGTGTTAGAGGATGTTTGTGTATCTTTAGATTCTTGGGAATATTGTGTTGATTTCATGATCTTAACACCCAAGAATAATCTAGGAGGACATCCATTAATTCTGAGAAGGCCTTGGTTAGCTACAACTGATGCTTTTATCAGTTGTAGGTCAGGTGATATGTTTATCTTAGATGGAAATTCTACAAAAAAATTTACATTATACCCCCTGCAAGAACAACAATAGATACATAAACTGAAGAATGGATAGAAGATGGAGAAGATATACAACCTATTTTTGTTACTGAACAAGTAAAAGAGGAAGACCAAATTTTAAATTTAGTAGAAAATAATGAATCTTCCTCACATTATGAGCATAGTCAAAATGAGTATCTCTCATCTGAACAAGTATCATTGTTGTCCATGGAAAAATTTGGGAATTCCTTGATAAAAATCTTTCAAGGAAAAACCTCGAATGTCAATAAAAACTTGGAAGACATGCAAACAAAACAATTGATAGAAATTTTACAGAAAGAGTCTTATGCTTTTGCATGGGAATACGCTGAAATGAGAGGGATTGATCCTAAAACTTGCATGCATCATATCTACATTGAGAAAAATGCAAGACCAGTTAGACAACCTCAGCAAAGAATGAACCCAAATCCAAAAGAAATTGTTAAGGAAGAATTACAAAAATTATTAAATGTAAATTTCATCTATCCAATATCTGACAGTCTGTGGGTTTCACCCCTAGTAACCATCCCTAAAAAGAATGGAAAATGGAGAGTATGCATTGATTACAGGGAATTAAACAAAGAAACATTAAAATACCATTTTCTGTTACCTTTCATAGATCAGGTCCTAGATACTTTCGCAGGGAAAAAATATTTTTCCTTTTTGGATGGGTTCAGTGGATATAACCAGATTCAGGTAGCTCCTGAAGATCAAGATAAAACCACATTTACTTGTCCATGGGGAACTTATGCTTACTGGGTACTTCCCTTTGGGTTATGTAATGTTCCAACAACATTCCAAAGGGAAGTCCTCGTCATTTTCTATGACCTTATCCATGATTGTGTGGAAGTGTACATGGATGATTTCACAGTCTATGTGGATTCTTTCAATGAAGCACTAGAAAACTTGGAAAAATTCTTAATAAGGTGTCAAGAAATAAACCTCTCACTAAGTCATGAAAAATGTTTCATGATGTTTAACGAGGGAATTGGTTTAGGTCACCATATTTCCAGAGATGGAACTAAGGTAGACCCATCTAAGGTGGAAGTCATTTCTAAGTTATCAGTGCCAAGTTTTCAAAAGGATGTTAGAAGTTTCTAAGTTTTATTGGATACCATAGAAGATTTATAGAAAACTTCACAAAAATTGCATCCCCACTCTTCAAATTACTCACCAAAGACTATGAATTTAGTTGGGATTTCGAATGTCAAGTTGCCTTTGAAACTTTGAAAAAGAGAATTTCTGAAGCACCCATCTTAAAAGGACCTAACTAGAAATTGCCTTTCCATATCTCAACAGATGCTTCAGATTCAAACTTAGGAGCTATTTTAGGACAAAAAGATCTCACTCCTTATGACATTTATTATACTAGTAAAAATTTAACCCCTGCAGAGTTAAATTATACTGTAACCGAAAAGGAGTTAGGTATAATTCATGCCATTAATAAATTCAGAAATTATATAATTGGCTATGAAACTTTTGTCCACACATACCATTCTCCATTAGATACCTAATGAATAAACTAGTCACTAATGGAAGAATAATAGATGGCTCCTAATTTTACAAGAATTCAGCATAACCATTCTAGATAGGCTGGGAAAACATAACACAATTGTCGATTTTCTATCTAGAATACAAAATGAAAAAATGATCAACCCATAGAATATAAATTTCCCGATGAATATCTTTTTGCAGTGTCTACGAAATCACTGTGGTATGCAGGTATTGTTAACTATTTGGCCAGAGGAAAAATGCCATTTCATTTATCTGCTAGAGGAAAAAGAAGAATAGTCCACAATAGCACATCCTATTCATGGATAAATGAGAAATTATACAAGACAGGATTAGACCTCATCATTAGAAGATGTCTTCGGGAGGATGAAAAACCAGAGATACTAAAAGCTTGTCACGATGAGCCATGTGGAAGACATTTTTATGACAAGAGAACTGCTTACAAAATCCTGCTTTTAGGATATTATTGGCCTTCCATTTTGAGGGACACCAAGGAATATGTTAAAAGATGTGACAGTTGTCAGAGAATGGGAAAAACTACTCTTTCAAATAAAATTCCACTGCAACCATAGGTACTTATTAAACCATTTGAAAAATGGGTACTGGATTTTGTTGGACCAATCAACCCACCTTCAAAGCAAAAGAAGTATATTCTGGTATGCACTGATTATGTCACTAAATGGGTAGAAGCTAAAGCACTTCCTTTTGCTACTGAAAATACTGTAGTTTCATTTTTTTTTGAGGATATTTTTACTCATTTTTGTGTTCCAAGAGAAATTGTAACAGATCAAGGGACATAGTTCACATCCAAACTAGTGCGGAAGCTTGTGGACCAATACAAGATAAAACATCAGAAGTCAACTCCATACCATCCACAAGCCAATGGATAAGTTGAGTCCACAAATAAGGTGATTGAGGCTATCCTTACAAAGAATGTACATCTACATAGGAAAGACTGGGTGGAAAAGCTTCTAGAAGCCTTATGAGCCTATAAGACTACATGGAGGAATACTATAGGACATACTCCCTATGAAATTTTTTATGGGAAGAAAGTTTTACTTCCAATAGAGTTCTAGATCCAGACCTATACTACAACAGTCCAGTTAGATCTTGACTTGTAAGAAGCCCAGAAGCAAAGGATGACACAATTAAAGGAGCTCGATGAAATCAGACAAGAGCCTTTCCAGAGGACCAGCTTAATGCAACAAAAAAGGTCAAGATGGCATGCCAAGTACATTAAAGAAAAGAAGTTTCATCCAGGAGATTGGGAATTTCTCTTTGATTCAAAATTCAAAAATTTCAAGGGAAATTCCAAACCCATTGGCTTGGACCTTATGAGGTTGAGAATGTCTTTGACAATGGTGTCATTAGAATCAAGACTATTGACGAAGAGAGAGATCTTCTATTAGTAAATGGACATCGACTCAAGCTTTACTAGAAACCATTAACAAGAGAGGAATTTGTTAAAACATTTCAAAATAATTCAGAACTGAAGATGGTCAAGAAGAATTCTTCTTCTTTTCCACCTTAGATTTTTTCATTCAGTTTGTTCTTCAATTAAAAAAAAATAAAAAATAATAATAATATAATAAATAAATTATATGTACATATCTATATATATATATATATATATATATATACATTAATAATATGAAAAAAAAATTGTACAAACATGAAAACCAACATGTTGTTGGCATGTTTATATAGAAAATTTAGGGTGAAAGCCAATTTGTTGGCACTTCAAATTTTCTTTTCAAAAGAAAAAGAAAACAATAAATTTCATCTAATAAAGTCTTCTTTCTCTTAAGCTGCAGAATCAACAACTTTCCTCAGCTTGGGCAAGTTTCCGTAGCTAAACAAATTTCTGCAGCCTAATAATTTTGAAGTCTACAAGGATGCTTGGTGATTTGGATTAAAGGACAGTTGACAACAAGGCACCTGTAGGAGATCAAAGGACAACAAATAAGGTTTGAAACCAAAAATTAAAGGTATGTGCTTCGTTAATTTAACAATAGGGAAGGTTATATAGCATGTATGACTAAGAAGATATAGTACGAAAGTGAAATCATTATAACCTAAGGGTAATGGACACCTAACAGAATATCATATGCCACCACTTTAAAAGTCATGTCATGACCTTATGCCAAATATGCCAAATTAATTACCAAATCATAAGTTTGAATGCACCTAACAGTCTGATTCATTCCCATAATCCTTATGATGACCCATTCGTTCTTCCCTATTCTTACACTCATCTGATCTTTCACAGCCACTCCGTCTTTTCACTAGCTAGCAAACCCTACCAATCCCATTTTCTTGTCAAGGTAGCCAATGTTTGAGGCAAAGCATCCTTCGGCAAGGGGATAATTGTTCGAGCTGAGCTAGTAGGGAAGCAATTCCTGGAGGGGTACCCACAAACTAGGGAGTTGCTGCAAAGAAGACAATGGCTGCAGTTCATTAAGAAATTTAATGGCTTTGACAAGGAAGCAACCAAGACATTTACATGCTCATTCGATGGAATTGAAGCAGAAATTGGGGACATAAAGCTCACAGTAATAGAGTCTATGATCGCTGAAGCTACATAACTGCCAAGAAATGGAGAAAAATGGTTTAAAAATAGAGGGATTGTCAATGAGGGCTGGAAGGTCTTCCTCAAGAATCCGAACATGGACACTATGGTCTACAAAAAAGGTATTCCCAACACTGCTCTTAAAAAAGAATGGAGAAACTTATTACTTGTGCTTCAGAATTTTATCACTTGTGAGGGTAGGTTTAGGTAAATGTATTTTACCATGTTAGGATGATGATGCACTTCCTTAAGGACCATCTGATGAACCTCCCTTTTTTCCTCCTAAATATCCTTAAGAAAATGTCTACGAATGTTCAGAAGAAAATTCAATGCATAGAAAACACCATGTATCATCATGGCCTAGTGAAAAATTGGTCGAATTTCATCTCCAAAGTATAGGGGATGACTGGGAGAGTTTCCTAGTAAGGAACCACTTTGAGGAAAAATCCCCAGGAAAAACAAGTAGAAGCAGGGCCTTCAGAGGGAGAAAGATAACATAGAAATGATAAAGGAACATGCACCTCAAACTCAAACAGAAGTAATAGAAGAAGAGCTGCCTATAGTAAAGATTTTGCAGAGAATGAAGAGGGGAAATCCTAGAAGAAAGAAAGCCAACCCGGGTAAAGAAGAATTATCACAAACTAATACCTCTCCTCTAGAAGAAAAATTAGAGAATAAAAAGGAAAGTGAAGAAAATACAAACCCCGGGGTTGAGGAGGAGCACGAGGTTTAGCACGATTCCACAAACAACCTCAAAAACTACATAATATATTAATCTTGAGGAAAATGAGCCAAATGAGAAGGAGCAAAATGAAGGTGAGACAACAGAGAATACTCCAACAGAGACTAAGCCAATAGAGGCTGAGCCAATAGGGGATGAGCCAATTGAAAACCCTGGAAATTCTCCAACAAGGTCACCAAGATCATCACCAAAAACCATAAGCCCAATGCATAGTTCGAGTATTGACCCCACTCAACAAGAAATATATGACTATATAGAGTCACTGGAAAGGAAGGTGACAATAACAAAGGAAACAATTCAGAGATTTGGAGAAGGAAGCAACCAGGTAAATGAACAATCGGCCTCAAACATCTTGAAGGAGGAGATATTTGAAATAGAAACACTAAATCGATATCTCAAAAATGAAAATCAAGCCTTGAAGACACAAAGTGAGATACAGATTGCCAAGAGTGAAAATCTTATCCTACATCTAAGCTTGTGATATAAGAAAAACAAGGAGCTGAAGAAAGAAAACATAATTATGTAGAAAGAAATTACCAGTTTAAAGTACAAATTCTAATGAGGAAGCCTAGAATGCCGATCTATGACAAAAAGAAGAAAACAATGAAACATGGAGATGATAAATAAGAGGCACAAGCAAATGACAAGGAAGAAGTGTATGAGGACATACAACATCTCCAGTTCAGGGGAATGTAGAGTCCGAAGATTGTCCTACCTTGACATCCTTTTTGCCTAATGATCCTCTCTTTTTCCTATATATTTACCACCTAAATAAAGCCATATCTACCAGGTTTTGATGAAGGTATGCAATAATATGTCTTCTTATTTATATTTAACTTTATACCCTATTGTTTTGTTGAATTTGCAATTATCTACCAAATCAACCTGTTTCCACAGCTAATCTAAGTTTCTGTAGTTGTCTCCATTGTTCGCAAGGTTCTAGAGTTCCAGGTCAGCAACGAAAGGTACAGATGGATAGAGGATGGCTCCCTCATGGATACCTTCCTATCCCCTTGAAATTATTTTCTAAGATAAGCGTAGGAGATCACGATCAAACTCCAAGTCAATCGCCAGATTAACGAAGAACAAAACCCGAGATAGATTGAAACCTTATTGTTTTGCCTTCAGAATAAAAAATGACGGTTTAGTGATATAAGTTTAGATAGGATAGATATATTATGATTGAATTATTCATACAGTTATGCCAAGAGATCTGCTATAAAACTTATGGCCGCACTGTGATTTGGGTGCGCGCTGAATGATATAATTGTGAACAGTTTGTCAATTCCGTGTGAATAGAATTGGTTTTTGTGCGCAAGCGTTGTGTTGATTGGAAGCTCTGAACTACTATGTGGAGGGTCCCTACAAACAGTGGCAAGTTTTAATCAATTACAATATGACTTCCTTTAATTCTTCAATTTCTCCGTTTTGTGTGACAATGCAACATAATGATCTCACCAGCAAATTGTTATTTGCATAAGAACTTTAATTTGCTTTATACCTAGTTTAGACTATTATCTAATTTGCTTTATACCTGGTACAACATGGTCCTTTCCTTTGCTTATTATCTAGCATAATCAAAGTGTGTTCAATTCATAATATATATGTTGCTTGGGTTACTTTGTTTGAGTGAAAATTGAATAAGTAAAAGAGTGAGAAGTTCTCTCCTAAACAATTGAGTTCAAACAATATTTCTTCATAGATGATAGAATAAGTTTCTTCTTGCACTTAGAGGATTAGAAGTTATAGCATAAAGATTCAAGATCAAAAATTCCAACACAATCTAATACAAGTAAAACCACTCTCACATCATCTACAAACTAATTGGATAGAGATTAATTCCTAGGAAACTTAATCAACATCCCTAAGAATTACGACACTAGTATAATTAACAAACACCACCTCCATCTTAAGTTTAGATCTTAAAAAATACATAAAGACCTAATGAAAAACTTCTAAGCACATATTGTGCACCTGTACTTCATCATTATACCTACCCTGGTTGACAATTTATGATTGACAATTCAAGGACATTGAATTGACCAAACATATCCATTGTCCAACATTTCCTTCAACTGCAACTTAAACTCTTCCAATTGAGGTGTGCTCATCCTGTAAGGTGTTTTTGATGCTGGAGCTGACCCTAGCACTAACTTAATAGAAAAATGAACCTCCTTGTGAAGTGGAAACTCTGAAATGTCCTCAGGAAATACATCCTAAATTGGGTACCTACTCAAAACATCTCCATCCTCAACTTCCTTACCTTTGTCACTAGAAATGTTCACTATGAATAACACACACCCTTTCTTGCGACTGCGCTTTGCCTACATAGATGTCACCATACTAAGTAATGTGGCTTTCTTCTTTCCCTATAAGACTCTTGGTTCCCCATTTTCATCCACACACTTAATGTCTTTGTCATAACAATCCACCTTTGTTCTATGAAGGTACAACCAATCCATTCCCAACAACATACTATATGATCCCAATGGTAATACATTCAAATGTGTTGTGGTAGGCATTCTAAACAAATCAAATGCACAAGCTCTTACACAATGATGGACTCACTTCTTTGTACCTGTAGCCAACTACACTAACCAAGATTCTGCATGCAATTCCTTACTGAAACCACACTTATTCACCAAGTCAGGACTAACATAGATATAATAAGATCCAAGGTTAATCAAAATATAAATAATTTGATCACAAAGCTTACCATCCATCTCAATTATAGATTCTTGATGCTCTTCTTGCCTCTGGTCCATGACTGCATAAATATAAGGAATAACCTGCCCCACATCCCCAATAGTCTACGCCTCCTGTGCACTGTATATCTAGGCCTACCACCCTGATTTGTCAGACAATCTATCCTAAGTTATTCCTCACCACATGTCCAATAATCCAACCGTCCAATATTATTACATCTATGTTGTCGCTGTGATCCATGTCCCTGTCTAGCTGCATTAAACTTCTTTTTGAGGTGCCACATTTTCTTTCTCCCTTGCATTTTGAGGCCTTGCTCTCTTAGACTTCCATTTACCTTTACCTTTACCCTTGTCTTTCCCTTTCCATCCTTGTTGAGATTAATACTTACGATTCGAATATTCATAGCAATGATTTAATTTCCCATTGAATTCCTCAAGTGATCGAGGCTCATCATACTCAATCTAATATCTAAATTTTAATAGAAAACCACTGACAAATCACTATAATTTAGCCTTCTCATTTGTAAGATACGATACATACCTCAATGGCTCCAGAAACATAGTCGTGTACTCTTCATCTATCATTAACCCCATCTTTAGCTCATAAAATTCTTTGGCCTTACTGCCATAACACCTATCTGATAAGTATTTCTCCCTAAAAATCCTCTTGAACTCATGCCAACTCAATTCATTTGTCTTGTTGTCTCAAACCCACTTCACGTCTTCCCAAAAAATGTCTGATTTACCTTTCAGATTGAAGATAGCGATTTGGCCTTCATTTTATCTATATACTCATGCGACTCAAAGAATTTGTTCATCCCATGTATTCAAGCCTCTACATCTTCTGGCTTCTTCACATCTCCATCAAAAGTAGGTGTCTTCAATTTCTTAAATTCATATGGAAAATATCCCCTATCTCTCCTCCTGTACGGATGATAACGATAACGATCATGATGCCTATTCAAACCAAAACTAGAATACTATGTGTACTCATCACCCCTCCTATCCAGAGTGTCCAACAACCTACCATTTCTCACAGTGTCAACTCTATATAACCTATGTCTACCAGGAGACCCACTACCATATGCCCCATTAGTTCTATTCTCGAGTACATGGCTGATTCAAAATGGCCCTTTTCGCTGCAATTCTAACAAACTTTGACGTAGTATCACTATAACCTTTGTTTGTTTCTCTTGTGCCTGTATGATCCTGTGATTGTCTTCCTAACAACTCCTTATTTCTTCCTTCAAGCTTCTCAATGTGTCTACCAAATCAAAAGAGTGTCCACCATGCTCTCATCTGATTCATAGGGAGAGTCTTGGTAGTCTACCATCGTTCTATTCATTTTGATATTTCTGTTGCAAAGCATGATATGTCGGATAAACCAAATCATAATAAACCAACGTATTTAGTATAATTTGGGGAGGATACCTCATCTGCAAGATCATCCAAATCAACGTGATGCATGTATAGACATAATCGTAATAACATATAAACATATAACAACTAAGTGCACCAACACATAACATCATTCTAGCTAGAGTCCAATCATCACTGCATGGCCATATCACTACACATACTATGACCTCATGCATGACAACATTAAACATACCAGTGTACGTGGACAATACAAAATTATAAACATAGATGATACACCAACATATACATAGATAACACATTAGCATAAACATGGACAACACACAAGCGTAAACACATATAATCAAGCATAAGCAGATAATACTTGTAGCAATAGGTAAGCATACAAGATGATACATGTAACCAACATATAATAACATGTGACCAATCGCATACTCATGACGACATACTGCATACAACAACATCCTCCTTCACATGGGGGAAATCACTACAACCATGACTAACAACATGCATATCCAAAAGGCATATAGACCACAAGAATGACTAACACATGTGTAAACGACATGAATGCACGACCAACGCACACCACCCATCCAGTCCGTGGGTTGAACCATGCTCTGAGACCACACTATAACACCATGCTCCCATATCTACCCAAGTAACCTACAAATCGAGGTAAACATGTGATGAGAGGCTACTATGATTGGATTCAACCTCCTAGGTGACCTTAAGGAAATGGAATCGATGAAAACACATCATACAAAACTTCCACGTTAGTGACATGACCCCTAAGAACCATCCCAACACTTCTAGTAACAACCCCTGGGTCCCACTGAAGTTTTAGGCCACTTGACCTTTGGACACTCCCATGCTACGAGCCTGACAATGTCAAGGACACTCTAGACACTCTCTTAACAAGGCATGTGAGCCTCTAAGGACTATTTTTCTTAGTGCTATGCCAGTGTCCCTGTGATTTCAACCACTTTTTCAGGTCCAGATCCAAGGCACTACCCATGTTTGAATGACACCTTCAAAATAGAAAGATAAAAAGGAAACAATGATGCAAATGCAAATACTTTAAAAATCCCTTAACCAGACCTCTACTAGCCAAGACAGGAATTTCGTCAAACATGTCACGAATATGTAACCTATAGGTGTAAACAACAGATTTAAGCATAGGGTCCTCATACTTATATGAAAATTTCTATGAAGCATTTTTCCCACATATCATTTGCTGCATTATCATCTATTAGGTCATAGATGCATTATTCATTCATTTACAAGTAGAGACATGATGAGATCCATACATAGCTACTATCATAAAACATATACATAACTAGCATAATAACAACAAAAAAACCATGAATACATCAACCATAGAATCCACATATAAGCTAGTACATTTACACATGAAAAACCAAGGGAATGATTTTCTCATTAAATAATGTAGAAACCAACCGGCAATGGGACTACCACATTCCACCCGACCATAGATTGGCTAAGCCAAATCTCTCTTTAGCCAATCACCCCCCTGCCATATTCCAAGCATGAATGTGGGAATCATAACCAAGCAAAAGAACCAAACAAGTATGGATGCTACCGTATTTCTCCACCTACACCGTGAGGAATTTGAGTGCATCTTAGTATCTCAGGATTTACCATAATTTACAACCCGATTCAGGGATCCCTAGGCCCTACACGGAGACCCACTCTCCATGCTTTACTGTATATCCCATCCTGAGACCACTAGGCCCAATGGAGAGAAATCCACCTCTTGGATTTATGGTATGTCCCATTCATTGACAAGGATTCCTAGGCCCACTGAGGCACACAATCCTGGCTTTAATGCAACTGGCTCAGGCATTACTAGTCTAGTGGATTTACCGTGATCCACTCGACTTAGCTTCAAATCCATTCGACAATCCAGCTCAACTGAAGTGTGAGAACCCATATCATCAAGGCTATTCAGAAATGACAAAAGGCTAGGATGAAAACACCGTCACACTTGGAAAAACCCATGTCATGACAGAAAAAACCACATGCAATCCCATGCATGCCATATCTAGTAAGGAAATCACACATGCAAATCAATACCTACAAAGATCATGCTGTAGATGATTTATCGTTCTCTTCCTTTCTTACTCCTTCCTTCCTCTTGCCTTCTTTTCCTTTCTTGATCCAATGCAAAAGTGCTCCAAGAAAACTCTAAGTGAATAAGAGTGAGAGAGAGAGATAGAGAATATTGAGAGAGCTCCAAAATTGAACTGAAAAAGGTACCAACTGATCATCATAAGAATTTTTATAAATTAGGCCTCTATTTTCTTCATTTTTCATTATTTTCTTCAATTTCCTCCTCACATGCAACCTGTGACCTTTCCCCTTCCCTTTCTCCTAATTTCGATTATTTTCATCAATAATTGTTCCAAAAATGCCTTTGTTCCTTTCCAAATCCTTAGCCATTTCCTTTTCCAATTTCCTTAGCCATAATAAATCAAATGAACACCCACTAAGATGTCTTTCCAAACATTCAACTTGGAATAATTGTCCCATCAACTGTGGTTATTATTATTTGTTAACTTTATTACATGGATTTTTCACTAGGGTTGTTACAGAACCCTCCTTGTTGGGGGACACCGTCTTTGGTGTTCAATCACACATATACCTCAACAAAACTGTTGAAAAGAAGACATACTACTCATGGAGCTTTATAACCTAGCTCGATGCAATATTTACAATGATCACCCTGTTGAAAGAAAACCAACATGACAACATAACAACATAACTACAATGACTTGAAAGCCATACTGCTTATTGGAGCTTTATAACATATTTCATGGAAGTACATCCATATACATATTTACATATATCAAAACATCACACCAAAACATATACCAACATCATACCAAAACTTCTTTGCCTCAACCGACAAACAATGAAGGATACATAGCCCGCATATGATCCGCCATCTCCCATGTAGCTTCATTGGGCCCAAAGTGCTTCCATTGCACTTTAACCTACTCGATTGCTTCGTTTCCAAGCATGATAACTTTTTTCTACAACATACACTAGCTCTGGCTGGGATTCTCCATCTAGTTCCACCTGTAATACAGACCAGTAAATCACATGATCAACGTCTTTAAAATACTTCTTAAGCATTGACACATGGAAAACATCATGGATTTTCACTTTCAGAGGCATTGCAAGTCGATAGGCTAATGGCCAATTCCTCTCAAGAATATTGAAGGGTCCACAAAATCGTGGTTCCATCTTGGCACATGATCCAATATACAATGATCTCTTATTTGGTTTGATGCACAAGTACACATGTTCCCCAAACTGGAACTCCTTGAAAAACATGTTCCGATCTGCATATCTCTTCTTCCTATCCTATGCTGCCTTTAGATTCTTATTTATAACCTACATCTCTTGTTGCATGGCTGCCAACATTTCCAGTCCAATCAACAACCTGTCAACTAGATCACTGCAACTAATGGGGGTATTGCAAGTACACCCATACAATGACTCAAATGAACTCATCTTCAAAGATTCTAGATACCCATTGTTTTAAGCAAAATCGACCAGTGGAAGATACTCTTCCCACTTTTGTTGTTGATGCATCACGTACATCCTTAACATGTCCTCCAATATCGAGTTGACCCTCTCTGTTTGTACATCCTTCTGTGGGTGATAAGTTGTATTGAAGGCCAACTCTATGCCCAAACCTACAAAAAACTCCTTCTGAAACTTGGAAGTGAACTTTGCATCCCTGTCCGACACAATCTTCTTTGGAACTCCATGCAACCTGACCACATATCTAATGAATACCTATGCTACATCACTATCTGAGAATGTAGACTTCACTAGAATGAATTGCGCAACACTCGTCAACCTGTCCACAACAACCATGATGGAATCATGTTGTCTCACTTCCCTCATAAGACCCATGATAAAGTACATGGAAATGACCTCCCATTTCCACTCTGGAATCACAGCCGGTTGTAGCAGTCCACCTGGATGCTTACACTCTGCCTTCACACATTGACAATCGAAACACCTAGCCGCAAACTCTGCTAGATCCTTCTTTAGATTTAGCCAATAATAAAATTTATTTATTACGGTCAATCTCTTATGATAGATTGGGTGACTTGAATATGGTTTCACATGAAACTCCCTCAAGATCACCTTATTGAGCTCACTATTGTCTGGCACATATATCTTGTCTCTAAATCTAACCACTCCATCTGCTGTAAGGCAACGACCCCCATCCAGTGTCCCTTCACCTGTACCTGTACCTATACTACCACCTGTACCTATACCTATACTACCACATGTAACTATACATGTACATCCACATGTACTGTACCTATATGTCACAACAACCTGGACATAATATCCATATACCTAACATCCTGCTATCTTTCCTGCAAGGTCCTATCCTGTAAGTCTGTCCCATAGGAGCTCATCGCTACTAAGTGATTTCCCTGTATTCTCCTGCTAAGAGCATTTCCAACCTGTTCTCCTTTCGTTTGATGTACCTGATCTTGAATTCAAACTCACTGATCGTGGCTAACCATCTACCCTTCTGGGTGTTCAAATTTGGTTGGTCAAACAAATACCTTAACCCAATGTGATCACTCATTAGAAAAAATTTTAACTATACCTGTACAACCACATGTACATGTACCTGTAAATCTCCGCAACTTGTGCTTAATCTCCATGTATCTGACATCCTGCTTTCCTACTTGCAAGGTCCTATCTTGTAAGTCTGTCCCACAGGAGTTCATAACTGCTAAGTGATTTACATGTATCTACCTGCTAAGAGCATCTGCCAACCTGTTCTTCTTTCCTTTGATGTACCTGATGTAGGTGGATATTGGTGGCCACCTGCCTATTCCACTTTGACTGCTAACACTATCTCTTTCAGTTTATCGGTTTCCTTAATTGTATCACAATTTACTATTTTTGCAGTTTTTTGGGTCTTGATCTTTTGGATCTACTTTGAGGCCCTAAACGACATTTTTAGGGAAAATGGAGAGATTGAAAATGTCCCAATTGGCTTGCCTATTTTTGTTAGCCTCCTCTTTGATATCTTTGAAAGGAGGTATTATGATAGCCAAATGAAGATCGTATGGAAAAGTTACGATCCCGAGAAGTTGATGTACCGATTTACCTAAATGGGGCTCATAGTTTTGGCGCTTCATCTCCTAGGGTTATATTTTTAGATGTTTAGGGCTTTCCATTGTTTCTCAATAATAAATAGGCCTTTGAGCCTCATTTAACACATTCCAGAGGCATGTAGCCACCACATCTCTTCTCAGAGATAAGATACTATAGCCCAAGCTAGTTTATTTCCATTTTGTTTGTAAGCATATTTCAATATTATGATATTAATGAATTGAAGTGTTATTTTTGCTGCATTTTTGTATTTATGGTTATATGTGTAATTTGTTGCATTCTTGTTTAAGTTTGGATTAGTAGTATCAAAGCGGTCTACTCTTTTTTTTTTTTTGCATGTCCCCAACAAGGTCAGGGTATAAGGAGTTAGGGCTCGATCTGGTTGAACCTTTGCAAGACTAGCCTCGCAAACCCCGACAACCTCCCATGGTGGAAGAAAAGAAAGATGAGGGGGCAAGAGATCATTTCAAAATATTTCTCGAGGAAGCCCTTGAGCGACAAAGGAACGCGATGATGGATAAATTTGACCAAATCCTTCGACGACTACCCACAGGTGACACAATTTCATCTAGCAGCCACTCCGGAAGCACCACTCCTTTTAAGGTACAAGTTAACTTCGATATTCCCGTATTTGAGGGCCAGATAGATGCAAACAACGTAGATAAATGGTTGAATCTATTGGAAGAATATTTTTCACTTCATGACTTGTCCAATAAAGAAAAGATTACTTTTTCACTTCTTACTGTTTTTAGCCACACCCACTTGGGATTCTTTCTAAGACACCATCAAGGAACAATATTACCCTGTCGGGAGCTAGGAAGATAAATACGTAAAGTGGACCACGCTACGACATGGAAGGGACCAAGATGTGCCAAAGTTCACAAATGTTTTCCATACCCTCTGCACAAAGTAGGGTATCAAGGATTTTGAGCGACATTTTCTACTCAAGTACTGTGGCTATCTACACAAGTACATCCTGGATGAGATGGAGTTCCTAGACATCTCCTTGCTCAGCACAACATACCGATACATTGTCAATATTGAACAAAATTTTAAATAGAATAAGTGAGAATTTGGATATGCAGATTAGAAGCAAGGAAAAGGCACCCCCAAATCACAGAGAAAAGGCCAAAGCCAAGGTGAGGTGACCTAGGACAACCAGCCGAAGCTACAAGAAAAGAACAACACCATGAAGACAAAGAGGGACACAGGAAAATGGTGTGAGTTCCATAAGAGCTCCACTCACAACACAAGTGAGTTTCAGGGCAAGCAGTCATTGGTGGTTGAGTTGAAGGCTTCCGAACTAGATGCATGTTTTGACCTTGGGTCAAAACCCACAAGGGGAATGACAAAGGGAAGCAAATAATTGATGCAGAGCCCAACGCCATTGTGACCACTACCAAGATCCAAAAGAATGAGCCTAAATATCTAGAGGAGGGGGAATGCCTCTTCCACTCATAGATGTGGGTGAAAGGTTCTCCATTACAGTTCATTTGTTGGGTTGTGTTATATTCTTTCCACATAGTTAACAGGGGGTTTGAGGGGTACCCATAACCCCACTTTATGGGGTCCGGGGCAGCGCCCCAGAAAATTTTGGTTTTGGACCCTATGTTAGGTTGGGCGGACCCACCTATGGTTTTGTGCATGATTTTCGCACATGTTTTTTGGACGCGATGGTTTCGGTCCATGGTTTGGATGC